>LPNX010303816.1:192909-206458 GCA_001517045.1 Pseudotsuga menziesii
TAAGCTAATGAGATCTAACCCCAAAAGCGTGGATTTTTTTGTTTTTGTTTTTGTTTTTGTTTCGATTTATGGTGTGATTCGCAGGAGAAAAGGCAAGCATGAAGATTGGGAGAGAAGAGTAAAAAGAAAACCCTTCCTCCTTCCCTTCTTTTACGTACCTTTCAATCTTAACTCACTTGGTGCAAAGTTGTTTTATTGCTTAATAGGTCTTGAGTTCAAGTCTTATTAAGTTACTTTTTAAAAAGTGCATGCAATTTCTAATTTTAAGTTACTTTATTGTAAAAGTGCATCTCACTAAAATTAAAAAAAAGTGAGTCATTTAAGTCTTTTAGTTTATTGCCGCACTAATTAAAGTAACATTATTGTAAAAGTGAAAATCATTTATTTTACAAAAGTGATTCACTTAAACCAAGTTTCTTGTAAAGTGATTGTCAAAGGTTCATCTTGGGAAGAGGGGGGTTCTTTGTTTTAGTTGGTCAATTTTATATCTGCCACGTCACTATTGGGGAAATTTTCAACATTTTCTTTGATCAAGCATAACTTCATCACACAAAATCAGTTTTCAGTGCCATTTTTTTTAAACAACCCGATATTTCGAGTTGTTTTCATCCTGACAGTTGGTTTCTATTTTTTCAACCATTATTCTATAGTATGGCCACTCCTTATGATATTCTACTTACTAGTTCTAACTAATTATCATGGAAATCTCGTATGGAGGATGTTCTACGAAGTAGGGGACTTTTCAGAATTACCTCAGGGAAATAAATAGAACCCACTGATAATGATAAAAAAATAAAATGGGCAAATAGATGTGATTAATCTTGTGGATTGATTGGGGTGTCAATGTCTACTGATTTGCGATTCCACATATCTGGAATTGATGAACCTAATAACGCTTGGGAAAAGTTGGAATCTGTGTTTGGTAAAAACAATGAAATTCGAGGTCATCAACTCAAAAATGAGTTGATTTCTTTAAATCCAAGGTTTTTTTCATGCATTAAAGATTATTTATCTAAGTACAAAACTCTTAGACTCTTATCTAAAGAATGCGAGATTAAGAGAGAAGACAAACAATGTATTTTTCATATTCTTTCCAAACTTGGACCTACATATTCTGTTTTTATATCTACATTTTACTCCATGAAAGAATCCTTGAATACAACTAGCTATCAAGAGCCTAGTCTTGAATCCTTTTGTGATTTCTTAATTAGAGAGCAATATAAGCTCATTCATCTTGGAATAATTAACAATGCAGATACATATGGGAAATCCTTATTGTCCCAATAGAAAGAAAAGTCCAAGCCTCCCAAGAAAAAAAAATTTCCCAATAATAAGCCAAACAAGGGTCCCAAACCTCTCAGTCATCTCCTCATTTAAAACATGACAAAGGATCCAAGCCAAAAAGCAAGAAGACTGAGCATCATTGCAACTATTGCGGGAAATATAATCATGATGAATCTAAGTGTTTCAAAAAGATTACAGCTTTGGAAGCAACAATGAAGAAGCACCATATCAGCCTAGATTTGTCTTCAGAATCTACTTCTCATGGACATGCACTTTGTGTTTCTGGTTATTCTTATACTACATCTTCTTCTTCTACTCAAAATGAATGGCTCATTGATTCTGGAGAATCTTATCATATGGCTAAGGATCAAGCCATATTTTCTACTATGCATGAATGTAACACCAAAAAAATATTTGTTGGTGATGATAGATATCTAAGTGTTGTAGGATATGGAACAGTTCCAATAGAAAATGGTCATTTTAGTGATGTACTATGTGTTCTAAAAATTTCCTGCAATTTGTTTTCAGTCTATCAAACCACTCATTCTGGTGAAGGTAAAGCTGTAACGTTTACACCTCACCAAGTTATAATCAAGGATTTTAAAAATCCTCAACATGTTCTAGCTACCAAAATTGTTGATGATATTACTAGGTTGTACAAATTTAACAACTTTGGGTCATCACCTTTTCTTTCAGTTTTAGTTGCTCATAGTGATAACTTGAGTAAACTTTGGCATGAGCGATTTGGTCACTTAAATTATCACTCATTGCAACAACTATGTAAAGACAATATGATGACAGGTCTTCTGATGGTATCTTGTAGGGATGGCATTTGTTTCGGTTTTATACTCGAAAAATTTCATCAGGACAGTTTTGACAAGCATGCCTCTTGGAACACCTCGGTTCCCTTGGAGCTTGTGCATAGGTGACTTGTGTGGTCCTCTTCCATCTGCTTCCTTTTCTGGTTTCAAATATTTCTTAACTTTCATTGATGATTACTCCAGAGGCACTTGGGTTTATTTCCTAAAACTTAAGAGCGAAGTATTTAACATGTTCTTGGCCTACAAGGCCCTTGTTGAAAAACAATCTAGTCATCAAATCATTAAGTTAAGATCCGACAATGGAGAAGAATATGTTAACAAAAATTTCACTACTTTCTGCACTGAACAAGGAATCCAACAACAACACATTGTTCCATATACACCACAACAAAATGGTGTAGTTGAACGAAAGAACCGCACTTTAAAATAAATGGCTAATTGTATGATCCAATCTAAGGGACTAAGTCTTAAATCTTGGGCTGAGGGCATAAATTTTGCAAATTACATAGTTAATCACACCCCCACTAAATATTTACAAGGTATAACACTAGAAGAAGCATGGAGTAAAATTAAACCAGATGTAAGTCAATTTCGTGTGTTTGGTAGTGAAGCATGGGATCACATTCCAGATGAAAAACGATTTAGCATTGCAGCCTAAAAGTGAAAAGTGCATATTTGTTGGATATTCTGAAGATGTAAAAGGTTATATACTTCTTCAACCACATTCAGATGATGTAATCATCAGAAGAGATGTTAAATTTGATGAAATTCTCTTCGCCTGCGAGCATAACTCGACAATTGTGCTATCTTTGGCCCGCGAGCCTGATTTGGATATTGTGCCTTCTTATACTTCCACCTTCCTTGACAGATTTGCAACTCCAGTTTCTGATGATGACAGTGAGGATGAAAATCCACCTCCTCCTGCTCATATTCCTCCAGTTGCACCAACACCATTGCTTCCTCAATGGGTTCGCTCAACATGTGAAGCAGCTGGTGATCTTGACGATGATCCTAGAGATCAACGTCGAACACGTTCTCAGTTTCAACGAGGCTCTTATCTTTTGTCTCAAGTTTCCAAGAACCATGATCCATAAACTTTTGTAGAAGCTTCAGGAAATCCAGATTGGGATGCAGCTGTGGATGAAGAATATTGTTCCTTAATGGCGAATGATACTTGGGATCTTGTACCTCTTCCAAAAGGAAGAAAACTTATTAGATGTAAATGGTTCTGTAGAAATAAGTATGCATTAGATGAAAGTGTTGAAAGACTAAAGGCAAGGTTAGTTTCCAAAGGTTTTTCCCAAGTTGAAGGGATTGACTATAATGAAACCTTTGCTCTTGTCGCAAAAATGAACTCCATCCGCCTTGTTCTTTCCCTTGCAGCCTTACATAACTGGGAAGTCCAGCAAATGGATGTCAAGTCTGCAATCTTACATGGTGATTTACAGGAGGAAATTTACATGGAATAACCTCATGGATATGTCCAGAATAACTCTAGCCTTGTCTCTCACCTTAATCAATCCTTATACGACCTTAAGCAAGCTCCTAGGGCTTGGATAGCTTTCTCCTTGGCACTAGTTTTTCTAGATGCCATTCTGATCCCATTGTCTATACCAATAAAGTAGGAAACCATCTCATCATACTTGTTCTTTATGTTGATGATCTTATCCTTACTGGTAGTGACCCTAAGTTTTTAACCCATGTGAAATCCAGTCTTAAATAAAATTTTGAAATGTCAGACTTAGGACATTTGCATTATTTTCTTGGTCTCCAAGTCTTGTAAACCAAAGAAGGAATCTTTATTTCCCAGTCTAAGTATGCTTGTGACCTTCTTCGTCACTTTCACATGGAAGATTGTAAACCAGCCTCTTCTCCCTTCCAGTTTGGAGTCAAACTTTCTGCCACTTGTCTTCCCCTCAAGTAGATGCCACCTTGTATCATCAACTTGTTGGTATTCTCTTATACTTGACTCATTCTTGTCCTGACCTTTCCTTTGTCGTTGCTCGTGTTTCTTGTTATATGCAAACACCTCATGAAAGTCACTGAAAAGCAACAAAAATAATACTTCGATATATTTGAGGTACAATTCAGTTTCGGATTCATTATAGTACAAGGGGGACACCTTTGTTGGGTGGTTTCACTTATTCAGATTGGGCCGACGATCCCGATGATCGAAAGTCTACTGCAGGTTATGTTCTTAGTCTCGGATTTGAACCTGTCACTTGGGGTTGTAAGATTGAACAGGCTCTTGCGATTTATTCAGCAGAAGCAGAATATCGAGCCTTAGTTAATGCCAGTCAGGAAGCTTTATGGCTTCGACATATCCTATCAGATTTTGGATTCGAGAAGCAACAACCTACTCCACTTTGGTACGACAATCAAAGTGCCTTCAAGCTTGCCAAATATCCAATTCTACATCAATGCAGCAAACACATTGAGCTACATATGCACTTCATCGGAAATCTTGTTCATGATCACGTTCTTGAAGTGCTCTTTTTCCCTACTGATGATCAAGTTGCTGACATCTTCACCAAGTCTCTAACAGAAGCGAAGTTTTCTAAACTTCGATCCGTGTTAGGAGTTCAGGAACTTGTCATTAAGGGGGGATAGGATCTAATGCCTTCTTCCTTCTCCTAATAGTGTCACTTTTGTAAATCCTTCAATCCTATCCCAAGTTGTTCTTAAGGGGGGATGTTAGGATATTTAGACACTTAGGAGTTAGTTAAAATCAACTTGTGTAATATATCTATTAGTTAAAGTGTGTTTCTTTAGTATGCATTAGTATGAATTTGTAAATATTTAATCCGACTGTCATGATATGTTCTAGACATAGAGTGATTCGACGGTTCAACTTCTCTTAGATCATATCTACCCTTGATCCATGGCTTAACACCCGATTGGTCCATGATTTCTATTTAAAGATCATGGAGGGTCTTTGGCTAGTTGATCAATTATGAGAAGCTCATTTGTAACTTTCTTTCTTTTGCATAATAAATTGCTCCAAGTAGCTATTTGGCTGGGGCCATGGACTGTTTCCCTCTCGAGGGTTTTAACCATGTCAAAACATCAGTGTGTTGATCTGTGATCTGTTTGTGTGAGTGGATGTTCTTGGTGTTCGTTCCTTTGGGAGTACCCTGTGTACCCAAATAGATCGTTGAAAACATCAACCTATGTGAATATGATGGAGAGCTGGATTGAAGCAAAACTGATGTTAAATATGTCTCATGTTCAAGGATTATTGATCATGTGTGGAACAAATAGTTCATTCACACATAGCATAAAAACACCACATTCAGAAAAACATTCTAAGCATGGAATCTATGATATTAAATCCGAGTATATGAATCATAGGGAAAACATTGATATAAATGAATCTACAATGCAGATCAGTCTAAACAAGACTGCAAAATATCTAGACTATAATGATAATTAGAACCTAGCACAAATTGATAGAAAATCATGTTTAAATTATAGGCCTCCAACAAAAATTATAGAGCATGGTCAAATAATTTTCAGGTATACCTCTCAAGCTCTCTACCATTTACAAACTTCTCACAAACCCTCGGTTGGAACTCATCCTCCTTTCACAATAGAATCTCAACTTCTTTAATAGGTGATGAGATGAAACAAAAATTGGACCCAATTTATTAGTTGGCAAAATACATTCACAAAATCCGCTCTTTTATCTTCAATCAGTGACATCTATTCACTCAAATGGTGATTGAATATCAGGTGGGTTCTGTAGCTAGCACATTCTTTGTTTTACCATGATTATCTCCTTAAATGTTGCAATCCATGTGGTAATTTCATCAACAATTTGATAATGTGGCAACAAGATGACATTGTAGAACATTATCCTTATGATAATTAAATTCAATACGCCCTTTATCTCATGATAATCAATGGACATTTGACATTCTTCTTGATCTCAGAATATTTAAACCTTAGTAATATGTTTGTTAAGTGACTAGATATGGTGATTATTCTAGACAATTTGCTGACAAATTATTCGATCCTTTCCCAACCTCGGGATGAATGATCATTTGTTGGTTCTACACCTATGAGGAGAACTAATGTAATAGTGGCAAATTTTATTTTGATAAAATCTCTAACTTCACATAGACGCATCATCTCATTAGTATATATTGCATGTAACTGAAGCGATATACTTCCCCATTTATGTTCTGTTAGTTGGAATGTGAGGCACCGCAAGCCACCACTATAATATTGCATGTTTGGTGGTGATTGTTTCCATTATTGGTGAATGGGGTGATACCGTGGAATTCCTCTCTATTTATGTTCACACTGAGAAGTAAAACCGTCAAATGTTTGTCCATTTAAGACTTTACATTTGGTGAAATTGGTGGATTGATAACCCTGTGACTCAACGATGAGATAACATGGTGATAATCTATCTTTATTATTATATCAATTGGAGCATTGTTTTACCCTTTTAATGATACAATGTTTTAATTAGCATTGAGTGGCAACAATCTCGTGCCAGATCTTTGACACTTCAAACTTTATCAATAAATGTTTATACACATGTTAACCATGATGAGAATATATGTATGTCGGAAATATTTATCAATACTTTCCTTGATACATTTAATAGAGCCTTTATTCGTTCCCTTACAAAAAAAATATGATCAACATACTCAAATTCCTCTTCCACGTGACTCTTTGGAAATCAACATTTGATTTTTGACTAAATGTTTTTGTAGAAGGTGAATTGGGCGAGATTCTGAGAAAAATGGTCTCAAAGAACCATCTATATTTCCTAAAACGTGATAGTTGTGTGAAAACAGAGAGAGTGTTTTGTAGATAAGTCAATTATTGACAAAAACCTCCCATTGCTTTTACAAATTATTCTCCAATTGTTTGGAAAGATCGCCCAAATATAATGACCAAAACAAGAAATAATTTACTTTCTAAACTTGTATAAAATAGGATGTAAAGATCCCTTCGAATATTCCAAACCATGACACTTGTTTAAAAAATGAAGTATGTTTTTTGTGAACGAGCCCATACTTGAAAAAAAACCTCTTTTCGTTTTCAAGCACTTACTTCCAGCTCTTCCTAATATGTGCCCAAAGACAATGACTAAAACAGGAAACTAAAGTTTTTTTATGGAGCAGATCTGGTACCAACATCTGGATCTAGCTAGGGATGGTGTCATCCAATAACATGTAGACTCTGTTCCTTCTTCATGAAACAATCTCTAACATCTGCAACTTGTCTTGCCTTCCATTTACTGCTAACCAAAGCCTGCAACTTGTTTTTCCCTACAAGCGTTTAAATGTCCTTTCTCTGCAAACCAAAACTGCTTTGCAAGTGAGAATAAGAAGCAATAGTGCCTTGTATCCATCGGGCGATGGAGTCTTATGTTGATCTACTGTACTCTCATCTCAAATATTGGACACCATGATAAGATGAAAAAGAAAATCTGGTAGAAACAAACTGTACACCAAAAACTAATCCATACACTGCAACTGAAATCAAACTTTCACCGCGTTTCCTCCTATCAAAAAACTATAGCTGTGGAATAATGAACAAAGAAACCAAATTCATATTGAAAATCCAAAAAATGGTTCTACTGCTGAATATTGAAGGGGAACAAATGCTCTTGAGATGAGCTTATTTATGTACGCTTCATATGCTAATTATTTGAAATCTATTTAATTAAGTGTAATCATATTTCCAGTGCAACCAAAAACTCATTTGACTGATGAAGTAAACTTCTTGTATGCAACTATTTGAGAAGACCCACAAAGGATATAACATATACAACAAAAAGTGAATGGATAGCTTACACTTACTGCTGCAATTTGATTGCATGCCAAATGCTACAACGTTTGGCACCCCTATTGAAACTGAATCCATCCAATCAGCTACCGGATCATGTAGAACATGACATAATTCCAGCTGATTTAGAATACCAAGTTGTTGATGTATAATTTATTTTCCATCAATGAAACTAGAATCCTCTTGAAATAATGCCCGAATATCACACATTCCATTGCAAATTGGGGCAGTAGAAATCTCTTGAAATTGTTCATTATATTCTTTAATATGAAGATCGAAAGGCATCAAGTTATCTTCATTATTTTCAACAGTAGAAACAACTTGCTTAACGAAATTGTCATCCCGTTGGATTGTTTCTACAAGCTATAGATCAAAGCTATCATCCTGAACTTCATAGTTTGAATAATGATGCAACAACTCAAATTCTTGACAACATTCAGGATAAAGAGATTCAGTAGGAAAATTTTCTTTGCAATAATCATGAAAAGCAACATGGAATTGCTTTAATGAAGAGATGCTGGAGGGAGGCAATGATCTACACCATTCTTGAACCTCCCCTTCTAGTGAATACCAAAACATCTTGAGCAAGATATCTTCATGAATGATTCTCAACTGACGCATACATTCATGAAAGTCCAAAAAGTGCTCACCAAGATGATCATACTCTTTTCCTCTAAACTTTGGAAGGAAATGTTCCCATACTTCTCTATCGGGTACAAAATTTGGAAAACCGTATATATTTGAGAAATCACAAAATTCATACCTTTGAGAAAGAATCTTGTCCATTTCAAACTAGTGAAGCCACCAATATATTTATATGAGACGAAGCTGGAGTCACCAGGTAGAAAATTGTAGTCAAGCTACTGTCTTTCTCATGTATACCATCAAGAGATGGATTCCATCGTTGTCTTTATCCCAGGGAAGATAATCTTTGCTTACATCCCGACAATAGTGCCAAAAGATGTTATTGTTAAAATATGCACTCCCACTGTGGAGAGGGCATGGCTAGCACATCTTAATTCTCAAGGTAGAAAAGAATGATTTAATTTGATGAAGTAGTTGGGATGGCTGGTATAAAGGAATCAAGAGATAGATAAGCCTAGAAAAGACATAAGATTGTTGAAAACATTATCCTCTATGAATATCATGGAGAGATGGACTAAAGCAAAACTGATGTCAAAGATGTATTGGGTTCAAGGATTACTGATCATGTGTGGAACAAACAATTCATTCACATGTACCATAAAAACACCACATCCAAAAAAACATTCTAAGCATGGAATCTAAGATATTAAATCTGAGTATAGGAATTCATAGGGAAAACATCTATATAAATGAATCTACAATACAGATCAATCTAAACAATACTGCAAAATATCCAGACTATAATGATAACTAGAACCTAGCACAAACTGATAGAAAATCATGTTTAAATTACATGCCTACAACAGAAATTACAGAGCGTGGCCATAGAATTTTCAAGTATAGCTCGCAAGCTCTCGACCCTTTA
The DNA here is from genome assembly GCA_001517045.1 of Pseudotsuga menziesii. Taxonomy (NCBI): domain Eukaryota; kingdom Viridiplantae; phylum Streptophyta; class Pinopsida; order Pinales; family Pinaceae; genus Pseudotsuga; species Pseudotsuga menziesii. The sequence goes on from LPNX010303816.1 coordinate 202,330, forward strand.
CAAACTTCTCATAGCCCCTCGGCTGGAACTCCTCCTCCTTTCACAGTCGAATCTCAACTTCTTTAATAGGTGATGAGATGAAACAAAAATTGAACCCAATTTCTTAGTTGGAAAAAGACATTCACAAAATCTGCTCTTTTATCTTCAATCGGTGACAACTATTCACTCAAATGGTGATTTAATATCAAGTGGTTTTTGTAGCTAGAACATTCTTTTTTTTACCATGATTATCTCCTTAAATAATGCAATCCATTCGGTAATTTTATCAACAATTTGATAATGTGACAACAAGATGACATCGTGGCACATTATCCTTAAGATAATTAAATTCAATACGCCCTTGATCTCATGATAATCAATGAACATTTGGCATTCTTCTTGATCTCAGAATCTTTAAACCTTAGTTATCTGTTTGTTACGTGACTAGATATGATTTGATTATTCTAGACAATTTGCTGACAAATTATTCGATCCTTTCCCAAGCTCGGGTTGAATGATATTTTTCTATTTGTACACCTGCGAGGATAAATGATGTAACAGTGGCAAATTTTCTTTTGACAAAATCTCTACCTTCACATAGACACATCATCTCATTAGTATAGGTGGCATGTAATTGGCATGATATACTCCCCCAATTTTGTTCTATTAGTTGGAATGTGAGGCATTGCAAGCCACCACTATAATCTTGCAGGTTTGGTAGTGATTTTTTCCACTGTTGGCAAATGAGGTGATACCATGGAATTCATATCTATTAATTTTCACATCGAGAAGTAAAACCGTCAAATGTTTGATCATTTAATACTTTACATTTGGTGAAATTGGCGGTTTGATAACCCTATGACTCGACGATGAGATAGCATGGTGATAATGTATCTTTATTAGAATATCAATTGGAGCACTGTTTTACCCTTTGAATGATGCAGTGTTTTAATGAACCTTGAGTGGAAGCGATCTCGTGCCAGATCTTTGACACTTCATACTTGATCAAGAAATGTTTATACAAATGTTAACCGTGATGAGAATATCCGTATGTTGGAAGAATTTATCAATACTTTCCTGATACGTTTAATAGAGCCTTTATTTGTTCCCTTACAAACAAGCACACTATTATCAACACACTCAAATTCCTCTGTCACATGACTATCTGGCAATCAACATTTGATTTTTGACTAAATGTTTTTGTAGAAGGCGAATTGGGCTAAATTATGAGAAAAATGGTCTCAAAGAACCATCTATATTCACTAAAAAGTGATAGATGTGTGAAAACAGAGAGAGGATTTTGTATATAATTCCATTATTGACAAAAACCTCCTGTTTTACTTACAAATTCTTCTCCAATTGTTCAGAAAGAGCGCCCAAAGATAATGACCAAAATAAGAAATAATTTACTGTTTAAACATGTATACAATAGGCCGTAAAGATCCCTTCAACTCTTCCAAACCATGATACCTATTTAAAAACTAAAGGATCTGTTAGAATATAATCCGTTAGGGATTATAATATTGTAAATAAATAAATAGGAATAGTTGGAAGCCGAAAAGGCTGGACGGAAGATGAAACACAACCGTCACATGAATGTATAAATGAATGCTTAGCCATGAATAGAATAATCAATCGGGAGTTATACCTAACAAGTGGTATCAGAGCCTGGCTGCCATAACTCCTGCCTGTTGCCAGTCTGCCCATTCCTGCCATTCTGCTTGCCAGTCCATTGCCAGACTGCTCCATCAGTCTGCCAATCGAGTCGCATGCAGTGTATGCGTTACTCCTCCATCTTCCTGCGTTTATTCTTTGCTAAAATTTTTGAACAATACCTAACCCTAATTTTTGCTGGCCGCCTCTTCATTCCCCATCGCTGTTGGGCACCGTGTCTTCTATGCAAAAATTCCACTCAGCTCTTACATGTGGTCCAAACTTGCATTGTTTGTCGAGTGATAGAATCAATAACAAGAATTGATGGCATCTCTGTTAAATTGTAGTAGCTGCACACCTTTCTTCCTTCTTCTTTCGACCGGAGCACTGAATGAAATCCGTTGCTGCCATCATTGAAAGCTTACTGCCTGGTGTTTTTCTCTCTTTGAAAAAGATATCGAGTTTACTGCCTGGTGTTTTTCAAACTTCTCTCTCCGTCTCCCTCTGGTTCCTTGTGGCCTTCAGCACTCCGATTCATTCACATTTTTCAAGTTGTGACTGCAATATGCCTTGAGAGGGTCGTGTGCCACTCCCATCACATCTGCGACCTGCAAAAAGAATGAATATGCTGCGTGAGTTTGAGGTTTTATATTGAATCTTTGTGCAACTTGTGGGGACAAGAATAAAGAAGCCGAGGTCATGATACAGTAAATGCGGAAATGAATAAACCAGAGATACTACGGAAATGAATAAATTCAGCCCACGTGAAAGATACCGAGCTGGTGGTTCAGCCCACGTGAAAGTTGATGTTGAAGAGTATCAGTGGTATTGCGACTTGAAGACTGCGCACTACTGAAACCCTAATTTCTGTGCTGCGACCTGCGTGGAGAAGGCTCCTTCTCCAGCGAGTTCCTGGCCTAGAGGTTGGCCCAACTCGAGCTCCGTTACTAGCAATGAGCTGGCTGCGTGTTCTCAAGACACTATCGAAGGTTTGAAGTTGGACAGCGTTGGATTGCGTTGTGCTGATATCGAGAACCCTAATCACGTGGAGTTTTGGGTGATAGTCCCTTTCTTCAGCGTTGGATTGCTGATATCGAGAGGCCTGCATAGTATCTACGTGGAGTCTGGTGATCTTTTTGGAGATGCGATTTCGAATGTTTCTCTTCCGTGAAGAGACTGCTGAGTAAGAGCCTGCGTGCTGATACACTGTTGCGTGGAGTCTTTCAACTGCGTGGAGTCTTTCAAAATATGATGCCCTATCAACTGCGTGGAGGCCCGTGAATGCCGTGCGTGGAGCTGTTTGTGTGGACTGAAGTATTGAAGACTGATATTACTGCGATTATTATTGCTACGAGCTGTGTATAGAATGCATTGAAGTGGGTTTTGCAGAAAACGCCATTCTGGAGGAGATCTATGTGGCGTGAAGTCTATTTTAGATGAAACTCGTGCCCATCGGTGGGATTCGCAAAAGCAAAGAATTGCAAATTAAATCTTTTTCATTTCTCACAAAGTGGAGTTCAGTCAATGTCTGCACAAGAGGTTGAGGGAGTAACTATCGATCGGTGTTTGGTAGTTAAGTTGTGGCATTAACTACAAATGCCATGTCAGCAGATCGTCTTCCTTTAAAACATTTGAACCGAGCTAGTAGAGAAACCTTAGATTGCTGCCTGCGTGGAGATTGTAGCTTTGCTGAAGACTGAGTTGAACGCTGTAATAGCATGGAGACTCCCTGTATCTGCTTTGTAACGTGAGTCAGTCACAAGAATATTTCCAGTATTCAACTATGTGGAGGTAAAATGCTTTGTATTCTGCATTGAAATTATTCATTGGGAAATACATAAACCCTAATTTCTATGCACGGAGTTGAAAAGTCTGCAAATATTTTCATTTGCACTGTTTGAAAGAGGACTGTGACTTATGTATATGAGATACTGAAGACCTATCAGTGGAGAAATAGCGTTGTTGAAGAATAATGTATGCTAGAGAGTGCTGCGATTTGTATTTGCTGCTGCTGTGACCAAGTTGACGATTGACATTACCAATTGCATGAAGCCAGTTCATGCCCTCATTCAGCTTGTGACTGATATATAGTGCTTGCTGCGTTGAAGACTGTGTTTTATGCTGAAGAATATCATCTATTTCTAGTGACTGATATATATTTTGATATATTTTGTATTGATTGATAAGCTTGCATTGTACACCTTGGCAGAGACTGTAGACCTGCAAGGTTATTGTTTTTTCTCTTTGTCATATTAAGATCAATATTGTAAATTACAATAACAGCTGTAAAAGATGCAATCTTTGTCATCAATAGTTGGTGCCACTTTCTCTGGCAGAGAGAGAGGCAGAGGAAGAAGAAATTTCGAAGGCAGAGGGGGCAGAAGCAAAAGATCAGCTTTGCAGTGCAAGCGTTGCGAAAAGACTGGGCACACATCAGATCAGTGTTGGGCTTCATGGGACTCCATCAAAGACAAGCATAACCAGAAGAAAGATGACC
>LPNX010303816.1:224103-246784 GCA_001517045.1 Pseudotsuga menziesii
TTTTAAAATATCACTATGAAACCAACATAATATTCTACAATTTTTTTTTACTGCAAGTCAAAATTCACATGGCATATATGCGTTTTGAGGGCTTCTATCTAGCACATGAGTAAAAAATCAGGGTTTCATTGCCAAATTTGGCCAAAAAGTGTTACCCATCTTCATGGAATCACCCAACCCTGTGACTCGACGATGAGATAACATGGCGATAATCTATATTTATCAGAAGATCAATTGGAGCATTGTTTTACCCTTTGAATGATGCATTGTTTTAATGAACCTTGAGTGGCAATGATCTCATTCTAGATCTTTGACACTTCATACTTTATCAATAAATGTTTAGACAAATGTTAACTGTTATGAGAATATCTATATGCTGGCAATCTTTATCAATACTTTCCTTGATACGTTTAATAGAGCCTTTATTCATTCCCTTACAAACAAGAACAATATGATCAACATACTCAAATTCCTCTGCCACGTGACTCTCTGGAAATCAACATTTGATTTTTGACCAAATGTATTTGTAGAAGGCGAATTGGGTGAAATTGTGAGAAAAATGGTCTCAAAGAACCATCTATATTTCCTAAAACGTGATAGTTGTGATAAAAACAAGAGAGGATTTTGTATATAAGTCCATTATTGAAAATAACCTCCCTTTGTTTTTACAAATTCTTCTCCAATTGTTCGGAAAGAGTGCCGAAAGCTAATGACCAAAACAGGAAATAATTTATTGTTTAAACCTGTATAAAATAGGTTGTAAATATCCCTTAGACTCTTCCAAAAAATGACACCTGTTTAAAAACTAAAGGATTTTTTTGTGAATGAGACCGTACTTGAAAAAACCTCTTTTGGTATTCAAGCATTCACTTCCATATCCTCATGATATTTGTCCAAAGACAATGACTAAAACAAGAAACTAAAATGTTGATGGAGCAGATCTAGTACCAACAAGGCCTAGGCATCCTACTTTGCATTTGGTGTTGGGTTGTTCAAATAATATGTTTAGTTGATGTCTATGAGCATATTTAGTATTTGCTAATGCTTATCCACTTGTGAAGGACCCTTCTATATATTCTTTCGAGTTATAAATACAAGTCTCATCTTTCATTATAATATCATCTAAGAAGACACATTTCAACTCTATTCTTTTCTTATGTTTGACACAATGTTTTTATTTCTATTTCTAGGGCTTCATTGATTCATCCCTAGGTTTCCAGATCTATGTTTAAGGGCTATTTTTTTTCTTCTTTCTCTACTAGCACATGAGTTGTGATGGGTCATGACCCTCTGTAGCTGACCTGTGGACTTTATGTCCTTCCAAGACTTGGTCGTGACTATTTTTGGTGTATCTCATGTTGGGTCATGACCTTATGATATTAAACAATGGATTGTTTGTCCTTTCTCTGCTAGGTCATGACTATTGGTAACCCTCTATAGGATAAACGTAACTATGTTGGCCTCTTTTTAACAGGGTGTGACTGCCATTTGCCTGGTCATGACTATTTTGGAGCCATTATGGGCTGGCCGAGACTGTATTATCCCTCTCTTGGCTAGCCTTGACTATTGGTAACCCTCTCTAGGATGAACGTAACTATGTTGGCATCTTCTTAGCAGGTTGTGACTGACAGTTTCCTGGTCGTGACTATTTTGAAGCCACAGTGGGTTGGCCATGAATGTATTATCCCTCTCCTTCCTAGTCGTAACTATTGTGCAAGGTTGTGTCTTTTTTTTGGGTCTGATAGGACTAGGTTGTGACATAATGGAAACTTTCTAAGTCTGAATTGTGACTTTTGATAACCTCTCAGCTTGCCAAGCCATGAATATGGTGTCTTTTCTCTACTGATTTGTTATCTTGTGTACTGGTGTAACCTTTATGGACCATCCATAGTTGGAGCTAGGACTTAGTATTGCTGTTAGAGTAAGGCCTTGACCTCTTATTGTTATAACCCTTATTTTTTTCCAAGACTTGAACCTTAATATGTTTGTGTGTCATAGACCTGGGTTGTGACTTGTTGGGTGCCTCAGAGTCATGTTGTAACTTTGGTTTTAAGTGGGACAAGGCATCTGACTGTTACTGGGATTTATTGTCAATCCTCTATGTGTCTTCATCATCGTTAAGTGAACTTAAGATAGGGTACGACATAAACAATAGTGAAATTACAATGAAACTAATTCTGAGTACTTAAAGAACAATTGCTAAATAGGTCTGGTTTGAATCTTCCTTATACTCGTACATATTGTGCCAGCTCTTGTCAATGTATGGAAAAGCTGTCACAAGTCATACTTCGAGAGAGAGAAGGTTAAATTTCTATGGGATTAGGTTACAATTGCTAAATAGGTCTGGTTTGCATCTGCCTTATACTCATACATATTGTGCAAGCTCTTGTCACTGTAAGGACACGTTGTCATAGGTCATACTTTGAGAGAGATAAAGTTAAAGTGATATGGGGTTAGGCTATATATATACAGTAACAAATATTAGTCACCAAGTGAGAATATGTCATTAGGATAACAACACCCTAAAAGTCACAACTCCCTCTAGAAGATTGAACACCACTACTGACCTATCATCTAGGGGTTGACATAGTCATATATTATCAAGGATAGGGCACCATAGTCCTAGTACATTAGTAATTGTTCAATAGAGAAAAGGATATGGCATTCACGGTCTTGTAGAGAAGTGACACATAGTTAGGGTCCAACAGAGAAGTGAGACACAGTCAGGGTCCAACAAAGAAGTGACACAGAGTCAGTGTCTTCTTCATAATGTCACAACCACATCCATATAGGGAATTTACATAGAACACAACCCAGCCTTATAGGGCATACATAGTTGGTGAGAGGATCACGATATTCTAGAAATATCACTCAACTACTCCTAGATTTTAGGAGTTTTACCAATAAAAAACATAGAATAAAGTTAAGTGAACTTAATATAGGGTAAAAAAACAAATTTTTAAAAGTTAAAAGAGATGAAATGCGCCATGATTTGCTTGATACGTTTAAGTTTTGGGGTGATACTTATCACAATTTCCATGCAATGTATCAATGTTCTGCTAGTCATTGACCCCTGGGTCTATTCAAACCCAATCTATGACTCTTGAATGCATCCTATGTTGGGGTGTGACCTTGTGTGTGCTCATTGAACTTGAGATGTGACCTTTATGATGAGTTTGGACAGAGTTGTGATATCTATGGGTTTCCAGATGCTTGGACAAAGCTATGATTCTTGTGGGTTGTTAGGACTCAGACTTGACCTTGTTGAGATGCTAAGATATGTGATGTGACTTGTATATTTTGAACCAATATATTTAATTTGTATTATTGTTTTGGATCTAGCACTATGTTGGAAATTTACTCTAGTTTTATTGTTGTACTATTATGCATCTTGGAAATTTATCTACAGTTGTACATTTAATTCATTTAAGTAATTGATTGAATTGGTTAAACTTCATTGGAATTTTGTTACAGTTTATGTTCAGTACATTGGAATTGATAACTTATCTCAAGAACCAACTTTAACGTAATGACCAATGGAGTGTTAAAGTTGAAAGAGATGATAATTATGTTTGAATTTATTACAGCAGTACTTTTCTTGATCTAGTTTGTTATTTACTTCTTCTTACACAATGATGATAAAAATATATGTGACAATATACCTTGAGAGAGATAAAAGATAAAGTTATTGGTCTTGTTGGTCCTATGGGTAAAAGGGGTTGTTTCTCCATCTTTATGGTATGCCTTGGTCTTGTGGGTATGGGGGTTTCCTTATCATCTTGTTGTGACCCCTTTGATTGACTTATGGTCCTTAATATTCTACTTGGTCCTAGCACCCTTATTATGTGTGGTTCCTTGACCACCTTTGGTATGATGACTTAACCTTATTACTTTTATTGTTTTATTGTTATGTGACCACATGACCTATGTACCCTACTCTAAGTGTACTCAACTTTATTTTATGTTTTATTATGGAAACCACCCTAAAACCAAGGGTTGCATGGGCTAAGTGACCATTCTATAATACTTTCCAAGTTTATATATTATGTCATAATTTCACTCTTGCACTATCTTGGCCTGAAAGAAGTATAGATATGATATTTGCTGGATGCAACATAGAGTTATTGTTGTTGTAAAGTTTTGTACACTTAAAGTAGGGTACCAAAGGTCATATGGTACCTCTTATAGGGCTTATATAATTGTGTTATGAGATGTGAACCATGAGCTCCAACCAGTTACCTGCAACCATGAAATGTGAACATTGAAATGGTAAACATTGAATGAGAATAGTGAAATGGTAAACGTCGGTAATAAAAAAAGAATGGTAAATTTTTTATACAATGCTTAATAAATATATATAATAATATATAATGCTAATTATAATAATATACTAACACAATATGATACAAAACTTTATATATTGAATTTTTTTTTTATAATATTGTTTAAACAACTTACTCATCTGAGTATAAGGCAGATTCAAACTAGATCTATTTAATAATTGTTCTTTAATTAATGTGAATTAGTTTCATTTTAATTGTACTATTGTTTATGTTGTACCATATCTTAAGTTCACTTAACTTTATTTTATGTTTTTTATTGATAAAAGTCCTAAAATATCTTGACGTGACCTTATCAAGAGGACCTGATTGTGTGTCACTTCTCTGCTGGACCAAGACTATGTGTCACTTCTCTGTTGGATGATGAATGTGTGCCACTTCTCTATTGAACCGTGACTGTGACTGTCATGTCCATTTCTCTATTGAATTAACTGATGTACTAGGACTGTGGTGCCCTATCCTAACCGAGTTATGACTATGTCAAACCCTAGACCTATTTAGCAATTGTTCTTTAATTACTGTAAATTAGTTTCAATGTGATTTTACTATTGTTTATGTTGTGCCCTATATTAAGTTCACTTAACTTTATTTTATGTTTTTGATTGGTAAAACTCATAAAATTTGGGGTTGTGACCTTATGAAGAGGATCGTCACTGTGTACCACTTCTCTATTGGATTGTGACTGTGTGTCACTTCTCTGTTGGACCATGATTGTATGACTATGATTGTAGTGTCCCTTTCTCTGTTGAACTGTGACTGGTGTACCAGGACTGTGGTTCCCTATCCTTAATGAGCTATGACTATGTCAAACTTTAAATGATAGGTCAATAGTGGTGTTAAGTCTGATAGAGGGAGTTGTGACCTTTAGGGCATCTATTTGTGGGTTTAGTTCAGTATAATTGCTGCTATCCTAATGTGATCTTCTCACTTGGTGACTGGGATTTTTTATTGTATGTATATAACCTAATCCCATGTCACTTTAACCTTATCTCTCTCAAAGTATGACTTGTGACAGGTTGTCCTTAGAGTAACAAGAGTTGGCACAATATGTCTCAGTATAAGGCAAATCCAAACCAAATCTATCTAGCATTGCTATTGTTCTTTAATTACTATTCATGAGTTAAACTTGATGAAATTTTGTTACAGTTTATGGTCTGTACATTGGAATTGATAACTCATCTAAAGGACCAACTTTAACGCAGTGACTAGCGGAGTGTTAAAGTTGAAAGAGATGAAAATTATGTTTGAATTTATTACAGTGGTACTTTTCTGGATCTAGATTTGTTATTTACTTCTTCTTATACATTGATGATAAAAATATATGTGACAATATACCTTGAGATAGAGAAAATATTAAAGGCATTGGTCTTGCTGGTCCTATGCGTAAAAGGGGTTGTTTCTCCACCTTTACAGTACACCTTTTTCATGTGGGTATGTGGGTTTCCTTACCATCTTGTTCTCACCCTTTTGGTTGACTTATGGTACTTCAACTTCTACTTGGTCCTAGCGCCATTATTGTGTGTGGTACCTTGACCACCTTTGGTATGATGACTTAACCTTATTAATTTTATTGGTTTATTGTTATGTGACCACATGACCTTTGGTACCCTACTCTAAGTTTAATCAAATTTATTTTATGTTTTATTATGGTAACTACTCTAAAACCTAGAGTTACCTAAGTGACCATTCTAGAATACTTTCCAAGTTTATATATTATGTTCATAACTTCACTCTTGGAGTATCTTGGCATGAAATAAGTATAGATATGATATTTGTTGGACACAACATAGGGTTACTGTTATTGTAAAGTTGAGTACACTTAAAGAAGGGTGCCAAAGGTCATATGGTACATCTTCTAGGGTTTTTAGACCTGCGTTGTGAAATGTAAACCGTGCTATCCAACTAGTGAGATGCAACTGTGAAATGTGAAGCTAAACCATCAACACTCTAACTCTCTCTCTCTCAAGGTATGTATTCAAACAACTTGTCCTTACAGTTACAAGAGCTGACTCAAAACATCTAAGTATAAGGAAGATTCAAACCAGATCTATCCAGCATTAATATTGTTCTTTAATTACTATTCATTAGTTAAACTTGATGAAATTGTGTTACAATTTATGATCTGTACAATGCAATTGACAACTCATCTCAAGGAAAAACTTTAATGCAATGACCAGTGGAGTGTTAAAGTTGAAAGAGATGAAAATTATGTTTGGATTTATTATAGCAGTACTTTTCTGGATCTAACTTTGTTATATACTTATGCTTATATAGTGATGATAAAAATATATGTGACAATATACCTTGAGAGAGAGAAAAGACTAAATTCATTGGTCTTGTTGGTCCTATGGGTAAAAGGGGTACCCTAATCTAAGTGTACTCAACTTTATTTTATCTTTTGTTATGGTACCTCTTCTAGGGATACTAGACTTGTGTTTTGAAATGTGAACCGTGATCTCCAACCATGAAATGTGAACCTAAACCATCAACACTCTAGCTCTCTCTCTCTCTCTCTCTCTCTTGGTATGCCTTCTGACAACTTGTCCTTACAATGACAAGAGATGACTCAAAACGTATGATTATAAGGAAGATCCAAACCAGATCTATCTAGCATTACTATTAGTCTTTAATTACTATTTATTAGTTAAACTTCATTGTAATTTTGTTAATGTTTATGTTTTGTACATTGGGATTGATAACTCATCTCAAGGATCAACTTTAATGTAGTGACTAGTGAAGTGTTAAAGTTGAAATGGATGAAAATTATGTTTGAATTTATTACAACACCCTTATAGTGTGTGGTACCTTAAACACCTTTGGTATGATGACTTAACCTTATTATTTTATTGTTTTATTTTTATGTGACCACATGACCTAATTTGGTACCCTACTCTAAGTGTACTCAACTTTATTTTATGTTTTATTATGGTAACCACCATAAAACTTAGGGATTCCTAAGTGACCATTCTAGAACACTTTCCAAGTTTATATATTATGTTCATAACTTCACTCTTGGAGTATATTGGCAAGAAATGAGTATATATCTGATCTTCAATGGACGCATAGGGTTATTGCTACTATAAGGTTGAGTGAACTGGAATTGATTACTCATCTCAAGGACCAAATTTAAGGCAGTGGCTAGTGGAGTGTTAAAGTTGAAAGAGATGAAAACTGTGTTTGAATTTATTACATCAGTACTTTTATAGATCTAGCTTTGTATTAGAGTCATAAATTATTCTTTAGGTACTAGGTTCCACATTTTTCACCTAACCATTCATGGAAAACAATAACCATAAACCTCACTATTGATTCAAGACACACTTCATGAGAAATACATGGGTGAGATGTAATCCTAAATGATGTTTCCCATGGTGCAGGTAGAACCAAACATGTATTTGTCATATATGTCTTCCTTGAGCGAGGGGAGTTTAGGAATACAAGAGGGAAGTGATACATCCAGAAGGTCTACAACATGTATATCAACTAGATGTCAAAATATTGGAATAAAATTCCACAAACACATGCAATTTTTTCTCACTGAAGGGGGGTCATGTTCTTATGATGATGAGACCATAGGTGACATCGATGTGCCCTTAAGGTACAAAAATATAGTGAAACAATGGGTACCCAAGGATTTTCCTCAAATAAAAACATATTTTTGTGTGAATGAGAGGATATATAGACTTCCACCTTTATCATTACATGGTTTGGGGTTGTTTTGCATGGATGGCATAAAGGTCAGTTATGAAATATGTATTGAATCGATGGAGTATGTTGGACCCTGTTAAATACAAATGTTGGATGTGACTGGTCCAATATACAAGAATTATGCACAGATACTGATTGTCTACAAATTATTTACAATTGAAAAACAAGGATCAAAATAAAGGAGAGATGTTGTACATTGACAGAAGGCCAAAAGCTATAGGGAATATTGTGAGGTTCATAAACAATACACAACAAGGGTCTACATGTAAGCAACCCATTTGCATATTTGAGGGGGGTTAAGGAAACTGGTTTTTTTTTTCTTTTCTATGCCATTAAATCAATAGTTGCAGGGGAATAGTTTCTTATTAATTACAATTTGAATAGAATAGATACAAACGCGGTCACTATGGGAGTGGTATATCGAACAATTTACCCAACCTTTAATTAGTGAATCTAATATCTTTAGTATTTTTTGGTAGTCTATTGTTCTTATTTCGTTAAAAGTTTCTATATCTAAGATGCAAGGTATAGATCAGGGCATCTCCCCAGTAGCTTATCATAGGAGTACACCATCCTTGAGGCAGCAGGTATACATCATTGTAATTGTACAAATACAATACGAACAAAATGTTTATGTTTTATGTTTTTTCATGAGTATAATCATTCCATTTAGATGACTGTATCTATGTTTTTGTTGCGATGTGTTGTTTGGGGTAGTTCCCTACCACTAGTAGATCAGACAGTACCTTCCTCGAGGAAGAAGGTATACCTCATTGCTATTTTAATACTATAATATATGTGATATGTTTTTTATTATTTATTTTCATCTGTATATTGGTTTCATTTATATAATTCATTATGTATTTTTCATCACATATAAGTGATCGGGGCATCTCCTCGACAGTTCATCAGAGGAGTAGAACATCCTCGAGGAAGCAGGTAATCCTTATTGTAATTTTACTACTATAATATGTGCAACATGTTTTATTATTATTTAATGTTCATGAGTATATTGGGTTCAATTCAATATTCAATTATGCAGTTTTCATCATAGGCAAGTGATTAAGTTTTTTCGTGAGTATACTACTTTATTTTCAATAATGTTTTATACAATTAATTGTTACAGGGAAGTGATCAAGGAAAGTCCCCAACTGTTGATTAGATGAGTACACTCTCCTCGAGTCAGAAGGTATAAATATTTCTAATTGCACAAATATAATATGACCAATATATTTTTTATGTTAGTTATTTTTCTTGTGTATATTTCTTTCATTATGATAATGTTTTCTACATTTTTGTTGCAAGGTGATGATAGGGCCAAGGCCTCAGTCGTGGAGTAGATGATGCCATCCTCGAGGAAAAATGTTATTTCATTATGTTGTTTTCCTCAGTATATTGATTTCATTTTAGTAATGGTTTATATATTTTTGTTGCAGGTTACTTATTCAGCATTTGATCTAGCATCAAATAAATCAATTGATATTGATGTGGATGAGATCATGTGTGATGCTGACATTGGATCTTATCTAGCCTCAATTAAAATGATAGAGAAGACCTTAAATTTTTTTAATGAGGATATCCTTCGTCTGCTATTCATTTCACCGAAGACAAACTAGATTTAAGCAAAGGTTGATGTTTTGGTGAAGAGATCTAAGACCTTGAAATTAAGTTACAGTATCTTGAATTAGAAGATAAATTCATTTATGATTTTATAATTTTTACTTGTATATGATCGTGAACTAACAATTTTTTTGTATCTACAGGATATTTTGCGCCCACACACTAGTGGTGAGGGCAATGTTGGTATTAGTGATGCTCATGGAGAGTCCTCACATGAGCATATGACTCTGCCTACGTCACATGTGTCGTTGTTGTCAACGAAACAATTGAAAACAAAATCCATGACACCCCTGATGTCATATGTGAGTACACCCACTAGTGGTCGATGCACACTAGATGGTACAGAACAAGGGGTCGATGTAAATAATCGCAATGATAATTCTCGAGCAGCATTTCATGGATCTTCTTATGTCACTAGCACGAGTACACTGGAGACAAAATTTTGTGGACGAAAATCTTGTTCCCATAAATATAGAGAAGATCCTAGGTATTTATACATTGTTTAACTTATTGTTTATAATTTGATTGGAATATTATTAAAAACATTGTTTTACAACTAATGATGACATTATTGCCTTGCAGGAAATGATGTTTTTTATAAACATCTAAATGATCTCTCATTGGAGATTTTCGGGCCCACCATCCGCACAAGGTGGGATAAATAAACAAAAAATTTAAATGATGAGCTCACTAATCTCCTGGTTGGATTGTTCGACAGTAAGACCTTCAATAGAGTGGAAGTCCTACAGAAGACAGGCTAACATATGAAAATTGTGAGGGACCAATTTAGGGTTCATCTAGAAATGAACCCTAGGTATGAGTTCTCTCCAATGATTCCAGCAAGAGAGTGGAAAGCACCAATATAATATGGAAAGGAGAGGGATTTGAGAAAAGAAGGAAAGATACCACTAGGCACAAGAAGGTATGCAATACTTTCAGCAATGTAATTATAAACCTTATTATTATTATTTTTTATATCAAATTTGAAACATCTAACATATTTCAACATTTTCATAGGTTGTTGGATGCATCAAAGGACACAAAGGACATACAAGAAAAAATTAGAAAACACAAGCTTGGCCCTGGTGGTTATTCCGATTTGGTAGCCCAATTTGTAAGTATCAAAAACCAATTTTACATCCTAAAAATAAATTGCAACTTTTTTTTTCTTCATTTTATTGAAATTCAAAAGGTAATTTCATGGAATTTATGCAAATATGCAGGTCGATCAATTCAATAAAGTGACCACGGAGGAATACTTAAATCTTGGCTTCCAGCGCATCTTTGGAGCTGTTCTTGAACGTCGAAAAATATTGTCTGGTAAACACAATATTTCAGTGATCCATCTTGCATGCAGGTATATAAAATCAATGAAGTTTATTTAAGAATGATTACTTATGCAGACTATTCGTTATAATTATTTACAATAAAGTATTGACTCAATTTTGAGCAGGAAATCACTGATCCACCTATTGTCAAGGATGGAGAACAACCTATCGAAGGTCGTACTTCGAATCCAGGTAATGAGTGAATTCATAAGCTACAATTTAAAATTTTGCATTACAAATGGTGAATCTTATTTTTACTTTTTCGTTTTTCGGTTGCAGAGAATGTAGAGGCTCATACTATATAAGATGAGCCTATGCAAGGAAAAAAAGTACATGATGTGGCCACATCAAGTAAAAAAATCCTCTGTAATAATTTTTTTTAAAGAAAAACTTGTCATTATAATATCATAAGATATCAATTTAACATTTTTACATTATTGTAGAAAATCCCAACCCCTTGCAGTAGAAACCACGTCGTAAGTACTCTACTAGGAAGACAATACGACAAGTTGTGGATGCGACGAGAACTGAACAACAATTTGTAGAAGATGAGTTGCTTGTTGATTATGTAAAAATAAAAACCTAGAAAGAAGTGACTTAATAAACACTATCTATACCTATTTTTAATAATAAATTAAATCCACATTTTTGCATATAAATTTAATATTTTTTTCTAGTACATGCATTAGGTATCGGGAATTCAGAGTGATGTGAGGTGGGGTGGGCATAAGATCTTATTCCTTCACATGTATGGCCTTGTTCAGTACAAAATAATATGTTAGAATTGTTTAAAATTGGAGAAAACCTCCATCGACCAAACATATCAACATCAAAGTCAATGTTGACTTCGTTGCTTCTTCGGAACAAGGGAGGTTTGCTCCAATATTACGACTCCAATTATTCTCAAAACCAAGAGGAGATTATTCATGAGTGTTAGTTTGTTCTATAAAGTTTTTAGTTTTTTCTCATCGAGTAAATCCATGTTTGAATCCAGGATGATGAGGGGTTAGTCCAAAAAGAAGGATTAGAAGGTGATGGGAAGCATTGTAAAGGTGTGTTGTCATTCTCATAAAAATGCATATTAGACAATTAAATAATGGTACAAATATGGATTGTATTGATTTTGTATATATTTATAGAGGTGGAATGATTTGGCACTACAAGTACTTACAAAAAAATTTATCAATGGATGAGTTGTGATGAGGGGAGGTATGTTGTTTCCAATTTCATTCCAGATTATGTTCATGTTATGTATTTCATGCCATGTTATGTTAATGTTAAGTATTTCATTCAATATTATGTTCATGTTACTATGAATTTCACAACTCATGTACAGTTCCACACCCATGAAAGTATACGTGTTTTCCCCAAAATCAAATATGTAGTATGCATAGATAGTTTGAAACCAGTCTATAAGGGTAGTTATCCAAAATGTACCAATTCTCACTGCTTGAAAACCTCAAATATGTTAGAAAATATTTTATTGTTTATGGTTATGTTAGATTGTCAATTCTAAATTCTTGAAATGCAGCAGAAATATAATACATAACATGGTATATTTAATATTTGCATAAAGTTCACTCACATCATTTTGAATTATTTGATCATGTATACTTATTTGATTATTGTCCATGTATGTTACACCAAAATATCTCCTACTTGTGTTGATCCTTGTTGTTTACCCAACCTTATGACCTAAAATATATAGGGTTTACCCTATGTACCATCCTTGAAGTGAGGGAAATTACTCGAGGGTTTTCTTGAGCATTGTAACTTCGGAAAAGAATAATACAATTTTAAATTCTAGAATAAAGACTTGATCTTTTAGAAAACCCCAAGGAAAGAGGGAAACTTGTGTTTATTCCTTTCATCATATGACAATGATGGGAAAAGAAAGTATTTCATCCATGGAATGAATTATGGGAAAATATCACAAGTAACTAGCCATCTTGGAAAGCAATTAATTGGTCTCGTAGACTTCAACCATTAATTGGCCGACTTTTACAACAATATGTCAGATAATTATGGATGATATTTTGTTGAAAGGAGAAGCTAAACTTGGATGTCCATGGACACATTTGGAAGAATTAGAAATGGTATTATTGGAATCCATTTATGGACATCGAATCAAATATATCTATGATAATATTCAACCAACTATTCAAAGGAAAGTCATCTAAATAAGAAGTGGAATGTTCAAGCTCACAAAACAAGGTGACTTGTGAGGTTTTAAGACATTTGGAAGTCACACTATTCTATTTCTACTAAGTACTTGGGTGGTTGTTTTTTCATAATAGTTTAGCAATAATCTAGAAGTTCCATACTTCTATTACTATTTAGTACGTGTGTGGTTGGTTCTTCATAAAAAATTAGCAATAATTTGGAAGTCCCATACCTATATTACTACTAATTACTTGGGTGAATAGTTCTTCATAGTTCATAATAGTTTAGCAATAAGTCTCAATTACAAAATACAAACAATGTGGTTTCTCAAAAAATTTAAATAATGAAGCAGGTAAAGTGGAGTTGTGAAATTGCCAAAACATTTTGAGCCTGAGTTTATGCTAAGCACAATGTTCTCTTTGTCTTACATTGTAAAGGATAAGTGTTTGAATAAAAATGTTTGATTTGGAAATCACATGGGAGTATGGGACATGATCCAACCAATGGGCATTTAATTTTTCTGGAATTGATGTTTTTAAGCAACTTGTCATGAGAAGAACACTCCATTCATCTTGAAAGAAGATTCTAGATTAAAATTGGATTTGGTTATCCAAATGTCAATTGGGTTGCCTTTGCTTAGAGATGCATATGGTATTCAATCTAGAACAAAAATACACATTTTGTAGAAATAGAAGATCACATAAATCATATTTAAAAGGTCTTCATAAATTATAAAAGTTGATCTTCTAAAGTGATTGGAATGAAACTAAGAATTCCAGTATTTAATTTAACCTGTATTTTAGGCATAATATACCTTGGGTTATTGATATATCTTTGCTTCTAGAGAACATGGCTATACCCTTTAATCGGGACCGGAGTTACAATGAAAAAAAGTTCTATTAAGGTACTTGTGTCGGCCAGTTGCACAAGAGAGGGTGAATGGTTATAATCATTGATGTCAAACTTGTCACTCTTAATGAACTTGGGTTTTCATATGCTTATGGATTGCACTCAAACTGTTTGATCATGGTTATTGGTTTGAAGACTAGAATTTTATATAGCATATATATTGGTCTTTACATTAAGCAAAGTTTTTTAAGCAATGGTTTAATGTTTGGCTCAATCGTTGGTGGAGGTCACGATGACCCATAGTTGGCTCAATTGTTGGTGGAGGTCACGATGACCCATAGCTTATCTTGTTTAACCATTTCCGTAGCTCATCATTGCCGAAGCTCCTCACTTGCAAAGCGTGGCCAAGTCATGATGATCTTTAAGTCAAATGGGAAAAGTGCTAATGTTGAAGAGGATTCCAATTTGTTTAGCATAGTTTGAGAGTTATGGAGAAAAATCCAAAAGTTAGACATGATTTATTTATTTTTATTTTTATTTATTTTTATTTTCCTGGAAACCATCTTGAAGAAATGGTTTTGTTTTACACAGTTATAGTAACTGTTGTAACCAATTTATGATTGAATTTGTCTCTAAGGAAGTCGATTAGGGTTGAGAGATATAGTTCTGGAAATTGGCTGGATTTTTTTTGTGATAATACTGTTCTGAAACTTTGTCAAGCTGAACTTGAATGAAAAATGTAGATGTGAACTGGATTGAAAGGACAGTAGAGAATCAGATTTCTTCTTGAATGAGATATATGTAGAGGTAAAGGCAGAGGTAAATGCAGAGGAAAACTCAGAGGTAAATGCAGAAGTGAATGGTTTTGAAGGAGAACGATGGAGCCTTGTCAAACTTTTTCTGAATGACAAATACGTAGAGATGAACTACGAAGATTGTATGGTTAGATATGTAAGTGAATTTACAGAGAGTAAAACTCATGTTGCAATGAATATTATCTACATGTTTGATTTCTAGGTTTTTTAATAGAGTAAATATTGGAAGAGTATTAACAGTTGGTATTGGAAGAGTATTAACAGAGTTGCATTAACAAGTTTGACAATGACAGGATTGATTGTAACATGTTGATTTTGATATTGGTAGTTTTAATAGATTTTCCAAGGAGGAAGGGAGGAGCTAGGGAGACTAACATCCTCTTTACAAGTTGATGCTTGTATTCAGATAGTAGAATTTATATTTCAGTAGTAGCTCAAAACAAAGAGGTAGTTTCCTAAGGTAGTAGCCTCATCTGAGTTGTTGCTCAGATAAAATATGATGTAACCGAAGTTGCCTATTTTACATCCATAAGAAGAAGAGTTTTTTCCCTTTATGGGTTTCCTCATGAATATTCTGTGTCTCTGTCCATTTCATGTGATTGATGGTTATTTATTTATGAAATAAAATAATCAATTGGTTTAAAATTGTATAGAAGAAGTAATATGCTTTTAAGGAAGGATTGTTAAAAATTGTATACAACTGATTCACCCCCCCCCCCCTCAGTCGTCTAACTTGATTAACAATTCATATCATATCGGGTCATTTCAGAACTCAGTTTAATCACTGGAAGTGTGGTTTTTTATGATGGTTAAGAATTCTGAATTTACAAAACATGGATTACCTCAATTTGATGGACATAACTATGTTTTTTGGAGTATCGGGATGAAATTGTTTTTACAGACTCAAGGAGTATATGTTTTTCAAGCTGTGTTGAATGAATATAGTGCTCCAACAATCATTCCAATAGATGCTGCAGGTAAGAAACTTTATGAAACAAATTCCAAAGCTATGCAATACTTGGAGGTTTAGCAGGGTCATAATTTGTTAAGGTTATGCACTGTAGTTCAACAAAAGAGTTATGGGACAAGTTGCAAAGTGTTTATGAAAGGGATACGAAAGTAAATAATGCTAAGTTACAATCATTTAAGAGTCAACTTGAAATTTAAAAAATGGAAGAATCTGAAGATATAACAACTTATTTTCTTTGTATTGATGAACTAGTTAATACCATGAGAGGCCTAGGAGAAAAAGTTTAAAATGTTAATGTTGTGCAAAAGGTACTTAGAGCTCTACCTATAATATTCGATTCAAAAATATTTGCATTGGAAGAAAGAACTGATATAGATACTTTAGAAATGGATTAACAACATGGAATACTAACAACATATGAGATGAGGAACTCTGGTGAGGATTCTTTTAGAAAAGAAGCAACTTTCAAAGCAGATAAAAGGACAAGAAAAAGGTTGAAACAGAAACTAGTAATCATGAAGAGTCATAAGAGGATAAAGAAGAAGCTAATTTTGTAAAAAATCTAAAAAAGGGTACTAGTAAATATAAAGGTAAACTTCCTCTTAAATTTTTTGGTTGTGGTAGAATATGGCATTTTGCCTCCAAATGTCCCTACAATAAGCATTCTGATAATGAAGAAGAAAGCAATAGAAAGAGTAATGAATACAAGAAAAAGTATAAGAAGTCTTTTCAAAGAAACTCATATAAAAAGAAAAGTTTATTTATTAAAGATGGTAGTGATTCTTCACAAACAAATGAAAGTGGTGTTAGCTCAGATATAAGACTCTTTATGGCTGTAGAAAATCAGAATGATGAGTTTATTGAAGAAGAAGAAGGTGAAGTTGATTTGGAAGCTGAGCTTGTAAGTGCATTGACTGAAATTGGAAAAGTAAGAAGATAATGTAAACATTTCAAAGAAGAAATTGAAAATCTTGAAAATGAGCTACAGAAATCTAACAAGTTGATAGAAAGCACTGAAATTATGATAATTGATTTAAAGCACAAAATAGAAGAGGCTATATTAAATGAAGAAGCACTAAACAATTTACTTTGTTGCAGCTGCAACTTTTCTTCCCCTAATTTCTTAATTTTTGGGGCCCCTCCTTATCACTTAGAGTTGTTGATTTCGTGTGATCCATGAAGGTCTGGTCTAGCCATAGATTTGGTCAATTCTAATGATTGATTCGTAGCCTGTTTCTCCAGAGTGCGTTTGTGTTAAGATTTTATTGTAGATCGCCGAGGTGAATGTGGTTTTGATAGCCAGAGTTTAGTCAGATCAGTTGCCTTTTAAGTAAACTATTGTCTCTGAGATATTTTAGTCTGGCCGCTCCTATGTTGAGCTCTTCAGTGCTTAGTTTTTCTGTGATTGGGTGTAAATTTTATGTTAGATCGGAAGCTGTGAAGTTTCAGCCCCTCCGCCGTTGCGGCTCCGAAATCGTTTATTCGTCCGATGTCAAAGCCGTCTGATTTTTTATTTACTTTTCCCGCCTTTTCGTCGCGTGCCTGAAGCCTTTACCTTTCCGCCGTTGCGGCGGGAAAAGTGTTTCCACCCCCGAACCGGAAAACCGTTTGAGTTCCGACTTAAAGCTCCTCTTTCCTGCGTTTCGCTTGTTCACAACTTATGCCTCGCCCGGCGTTGCGACTGGGAAAACCTTGTGGCCTCCGATCTTATTTATTTCCGATTGCTAACTTCAAGTTTTCCCGCCAGTGAGTTTACTGTTGACCATCGTAGGCTAGGTTTGTCAAACCCGCAGGAGGTGCACCTTGCCATTTCTTTGTGGAATATCCATTTTTTGATTGTTAATAGTTGCTATTTTAAATGATGTTGGTTGATTGATGGCAGGCGGTTTCGAAGAAAGCGGTCAATCTACTGGGGTGCAGCGAAAGACGGACCCGTTCGGCGGAAGTGTAACCGAAACCAGGGAAGTGGAGGATGAAATCTGGAGCCGTAAAGGCGTGAACCCAAAATTGATCAGTTACCAAGGGGCTCATGATTGCATACAGACAAGATATAGGAATGTGAAGCGTTTGAGAAACGGGAAGACCATGCGTCTAGGGGAAAACGAAACGCTCTGTAATTGTAGTTTAAATATTGGAAAGTGGAACTGAATCGGGGCTTTTTCCCTGGGAAAATTTTGTAAATGTTTACTTGTAAGAGGAACTACTTCGTTTTGCAAAGCAAACTGCAATTTTTGCCTGCTGGAGAGAGTAGAATGTGGAATGTATCAATGCGACTCAATGAATAATGTTGAAGAGGAACTATTTCGTTTTCAGCTATGTTTCATTTACTGTGAGAGTATTTGATTTCCTGAACCTATGTTCTTGTTAAATGTTCTTCAGTATCTTCAGGATTTCTTCCACTGTGAGTAATAAATGTTGTTCGTAAAATAATCGGCTATCTAGTTGTTTGATTATCTGTAATTGTTCATGTGTTTTGAATGAAGTATCAGCTATCTGTAACTATTCATAATGCATGTACGAAAGGTATTACTCACTAACGAATGATAACCTTGCTCCCTAGGGATAGATTAGATAGTTAAATTATTTCTTATTGTATGTGATTTGGCTACGTGTGGGTCTAAGATGAGAGGTAAGAACCTGCGCATCACATTATGACAACTCATCGCATTCTGATCACCTTGCATTTAGTTAGGCACTTGCATTTCATCTTCTAAGTCAAAAAATACAAAAACTCGGTGGACCGGGCCGCAACCAGTAAATATTTGTTTTGTTACCTTGACCTATGGTAGCCAGACCGCAAACCGGACGGATTCCCTACACCAAACAGTCAACTGGCTAGTTGGGAACGTTGATTGGGGAGAATCCCTTACTCTTGTCGCATATGAATTTCCAGGCCTCAATAGTTTTGGCACTAGAAGGAGGGCCGCCAGTGCATGGCTGGTCGAGGAAACCCGTTTTCCCGATAATTTTCCACATGTGACAGTTCCAAAAGTAGTGGGTTCCATAATCCAACCCCGGAAGAAAACAGAGAACATCTATATGCTATTGGTAACAAAGTGGTTAACGACCTAAGGAGACACACCCGGGCGTATGTAAAAAAGCTTGGAGGGTTTCCAATTATCCCTGACTTACCCAGAAGAGAATACAAGAAGAAAGACCGTCCTATAGCAGAAGATTCATTGTTGGTTGGAGACTAGGAAGAACTTGTAGAGACTACTTGGCAGGAGGTTGAATTACCTTTGAACCAAGAAGGCCCAGATACCCCTTACAGTTCTCCTGCTCAAACTCCTGTTGGTTCAACCCCTCACTCTCCACCCCGACTCATGGCTGGCGTAAATGCAAACCAACCCACCAAATCCACCACCCGCATGGAGAGCCAAATCACCTCTAAATCTAACACCTCCATTACATGACTTACCCCAATCCTTCGAAAAATTGCTGCCTAAATTTGACCCCAATGAGAGGATTCTAGTGGATGATCATCTGCAGAGTTTCTACTTGGCAATTGAGGGTTTAAGGGCTGGGGAGCATGAAGATGTAGTATGTCGAATTTTCCCGCATACACTTAAAGGAGCTGCAGCTTCATGGTATTTTGGCTTGCCTGCTAACTCAATTCCAGAATGGAATACCTTTGAGAGGATTTTTAGAAGTAAGTATGCGACCCAAAAGACTCATGCTGCCCTTGTGAAAGGACTATGTGCATTGAAGAGAGAAAAAAAGGAAAACGTGCACAGTTTCACACAAAGGTTTGCAGCATATCTTAAGAACTTCTCTGAAACAGATAAGCCTTCAAACAAAGTACTGATTGAATACTATACTTCAGCTTTGGGTCCGGATTTGGCCATGTTTGCAAAAGGTAGGGCCAAGCATACTCTGACAGAGACCTATGAAGAGGCAAAAGTGGTGGAAGCAGAAAGAGAAAGTATTGAAGATTATCCAGAACAATCAGGAGAGAAAGGCGCGGGGAGAAAAGCCTTATTGTTCGCTAAGCCTAAGGAAGAAAAGTCGTCAGATCTGGAAAATATGGCCAAGATGATGTAGAAGATTTCCAACAAGATCATAGATATGGAAAAAGAAAAGGAGGTGCAAAGGTTTTACAAGCCATATTATAAGAAAAGAGAAGATAAGGATCATTCTAATCCTCCTCCTCACAATGCTACGTCCATGAATCTAACAAAGGTCGGCATGGATAATTTCTGCACTTTCCACCAACAGCCGCACTCTTAAAAGAATTGTCCACAATGGATAAACTCTATGACGCTAGTGATGAATCAACTGCTGGATTCTAGTTTAACAGAAGAGGGAGATGAAGAAAGAAAGGAAAATTCTGCCTCTACGTCTAATGAAGATCAGGAAAAGGAGACCTTGGCATTATGGAATTCGGTCTCATTATTTGATGCTGAAGAAGGAAACACTCAAAGATACCATGGCATTATGGAGACCAACGTGGCCACAAGAAGCCAAGGAACGATTAAAGATGACAGTCTTATTCTTCCAAAGATCAGAATGTTGCAGAGAAATGTTAGGAATAAGTTTCAAAATAAAGCTTTGGCTGATAAGATTCCAGAATTCACGATTACCAGCCAAAGTCCTAGACAAGATGACACAATAGCCAAGCCAAGTGAAAGAAATGCTGACAAACCACATCCAACTGGGCAACCGATGAATTATGACATTGTGGAGGATTTGAAAAAGGTAAAAGCGA
Organism: Pseudotsuga menziesii; assembly: GCA_001517045.1. Lineage (NCBI taxonomy): Eukaryota > Viridiplantae > Streptophyta > Pinopsida > Pinales > Pinaceae > Pseudotsuga > Pseudotsuga menziesii. Next base: position 244,602 of record LPNX010303816.1, read on the forward strand.
ATGTCCCACTTTTCGAAATGTGCAAAGTGCCGCATCAAAAAGAGAGATTGTTGAAAGCACTCGAAGCATCAAATGACAAGCTACCCGCTGACAATCAACCTCAGGATGAAGAAGAAATTGGAGCAACCAGCGTTGGAGGTGAGTCTAAAGCTAAGCATCTACCTTTCCTCCTAACGTTTGAAATTTTTAATCATAACGTGCACAATTGTCTGGTAGATTCGGGGGCGTCCATTAACGTCATGCCCATATCAGTGTGTAAGAAGATAAATGGGCAGCCAAATCCGACCACGTGGAGGGTGGTTCAATTGGATAGGACAAACGTTAAGGTAATTGGTGAGATGAAAGACGTCCTAATCCGTCTAGCATCCAATGACAAAGTATGCCAAGTTATTAACATCATAGTGGCTGATATACCAGACGCTTATGGTTTGGTGCTGAGTAGAGATTGGTCAGCCAAGTTAAATGGATATTTCGCTTCAGATTGGTCGCACCTGTGGTTGCCATACAAGGGGAGTCCAAACCAGATCAAGATTCTAAGAGAACCCCACATGAAGTACAATGTTACCCAACTGGATGAAAGGAATATACCTGTGGATTCTGTATTGGGAAATTATTTTCTTGAGTTGGAACCAGGGAATTATCAAGTGGAAGAAGCCGGCAACCCATCTGACACCCAGCCTGATCTCCTTCGATTCTCACAGGCTGGCGAAATTGACTGTAAAATAGTAGACTTAGCAGTAGGAGTAGATTCATTTTCGGTAGTTAATGATTTTTGGACTTTATTTTTCGATGGCTCTAAAACATTAGAAGGGTCAGGGGCCGGCTGTGTCCTGATTGACCCACAGAAGAATAAACATTTCCTTTCATGTAGATTAGAGTTTGAATGTACTAATAATACAGCTGAGTATGAAGCACTGGTGCAGGGACTCAAGAAAGCGATTGACTTGAAGGTAAGTAATTTAAGAGTTTTTGGGGATTCTGAAATTATTGTGAAACAAATCCGGAATCAAATCCACTGTGTTTCTCCCCACTTAAAATCTTACCAGAATGAGGTATGGGACCTTCTTAAATGTTTTAATGCATTCAACATTATTTCAATTCCAAGAATTAAAAACGCAGCAGCTGACTTATTAGCTACTTTGGACGCCAGGCTTGTACCCTCAAATAATCGATGTACTGTTGAATTGCTTTTCAGGCCTTCAGTACCTGATATGATTACTAACCTGCGTGTGTTCGATGATGACCAGCAAATTATAGAATGTTTAACAAATGACGAGGTATTCAAAGGAGCGATTATTGATGATGAAGAGCACTAGGCCGAGATGAAATGTGATAATTTCATCCCTAAAGGGGTCAGAACGTTAGAAAAGATGTTTGACTTGAATGAAAAGTTTAGGAGACCCGCCAACGTGAAAAATCACAGCTCAACTCTATAGTTCAAGATGATAAATTTGGGGACTGAAACGGCGCCTAATTTCGTGAATCTTGGCAAATGTTGTTAGCCGACAGAAAGAGACAAGTTCATCAGCCTATTTAAACACTACAAAGATGTCTTTTCCTAGACGTACCAAGAGTTAAAGACATATGATACTAGCATCATCAAGCACGTTGTTCCCATTAAGGCGCGAGTCAAGCCATATCAACAGCCCTTGAGGAAAATGCATCCAAAACTGGAACCACTGATTCAGAGTGAGGTGAAAAAATTGTTGGATGCTAGAATCATTTTTAAAGTCAAACACTCTGATTGGGTATCAAATCTGGTATCGGTCAGAAAGAAGTCAGGAGAAATCAGACTGTGTGTGGATTTCAGGAACTTAAACCGCGCGTCAGATAAAGATAACTATCCTGTGCCACCCATGGAGCACCTGCTACAAATGGTTTCAGGTTCTAAACTGTTTTCATTATTAGACGATTTCTCTGGCTACAATCAAGTGTTGGTAGCCGAAGAAGACAAATTAAAAACAACGTTCAGGACAAAATGGGGAACTTTTGCCTATAGAAGGATGCCCTTTGGACTGATTAATGCTGGAGCGACATTTCAGAGAGCTATGGACATAGCCTTCTACGGGCTAATTGGACAAAGTGCTGTGGTGTACCTTGATGATATTACAATATTCTCGAAGAAAAGAGGAGAGCACGCTTTTCACCTAAAGCAAATTTTCGAACGCTGTCGGAAATATGGC
>LPNX010303816.1:246911-288361 GCA_001517045.1 Pseudotsuga menziesii
CTGTTGCAAACGCTCCCTCCTTGAAAAGCCCCATTTATTTATTTCCCTGCAAAATTTCCATAATATTGTCCCCAAGGAAAATGATATATACAACACCATAGAAAATAGAAGTTATAACTCTAGAAACATCCCTAAGCGTGTCAGGATTGATACCAAAGGCAATATATGTAGACTAGTCTATCAAATACTAGTCAATCAAGACTAGTCTATCTATTTGGTAGTTTTACCCATGTTTAGAAATGATCTCTGTTGAAGCTGGAATTAGTTTCTCATGTACAATTCATTTCTTATTTTTCATGGCTTTATTACCTTTGTTTCAAATCATGTTCTCGTGATACATTTTTCTTTATAATTTTCTTAAAACTACTCAGACTCATCGCATTTCTAACGATGTAAATCCTATATCTAACGAGGCTACCATACCACCGATGGCGACATCGTTGGATTTTTGTATATCTTTTTGTTGGTACTGTGTCAAATTTCTAACAGCATACATGCATATTAACTGACAGTTTGGGTGGAATAAGGGTTGATTAACTGACACTTTTACCCTCACATTTCCGACGATAGTCCTGGAAATTAAAGTCAGTTAAACGATGATATACGTGTCAGATATTCAACAGAATATCGTTGCATTTACCTATTGGTCATGCGACTAACAGTTGTCATATTTGTGATGTACTGTTGGGGTTGTCAAATATCCAACACAATTCTACCGACATTTAAACATAGTCCACCTTGTCGGATGTTAGACGGAGTCTTGTCAAAATTCAAATAAATATGCCATCATTTTGGGTTCAAATTTACTTTTTCTAAGATCAAATCTTCTTCCCAACAAATAATGGCTCCACATTTTGAGAGCATGTACTATGGCTGCTAATTCTAAATCATGAGTTGCATATTTATTGTCATGCTCTTTTAATTTTCTTAACTCATATCAAATCACAAATCCTTTTTGCATAAGCACTCCACCTAATCCTTCAATGCAAGCATCTTTGCACATTACAAAATCCTTCCTTGGATCTGCAATATTCAAAACAAGAGTGCTGGTAAGTAACTTCTTCAAATGCAGAAATTTTTCTTCGCATTTTTCAGACCATACAAACTTTACATTCTTCCTTTGCAACAATGTAATTGGATGAGATATCTTGGAGAATCCTTCAATGAAAATTCTATAGTAACCTACAAGACCCATAAAATATCTAACATCGGTAACATTCTTTGGAGTAGGCCAATCCATTATGGATTCAATCTTTTCTGGACCCACTGCAATTCCTTCTTCTGAGATAACATGACCCAAATAATGTACCCTTATTTGATAAAATACACACTTGATTAGCTTTGCATACAATTGGTGATCTCTAAGAACTTGCAACACCATTCTTAGATGTTCCTCATGCTCTTCTTCATTCCTTGAATAAACAAGAATGTCATCCAAGAACACCAACACAAATTTATCCAAATACTTGCTAAATAAACTATTCATGAGGCATATGAATGTGGCAGGTGCATTGGTAAGACCAAATGGCACCACCGTGAACTCATAATACCCATATCTTGTTTGGAAAGTTGTCTTGTGGATTTATTCCTGCTTTATCCTCACTTAATGATAACCAGACCTCAAGTCAATTTTTGAAAACAATTTGGATTCCTTCATTTGATCAAACAAATCATCAGTTCTAGGCAATGGGTATTTATTCTTAATTGTCACTTTATTTAGCTTCCTACAATCAATACATAGCCTTAAAGTACCATCCTTCTTCTTAACAAATAACATTGGTGCTACCCAAGGAGACACACTTGGTCTTATATAATTCTTTTCCATTAATTCTTGTAGCTGCATATTTAACTCTACCAATTCCAGCATGCGCGTTCTATAAGGATCTTTGGAAACTAATACCACCTCTAAAATAAGATTGATTGTAAAATCAATATCTCTTTTTGGTGGTAGTCCCGACACTTCATCTGGAAACAAATCCTTGAATTCTTGAAATAATGGAAATTATTCTATCTTTGGGCCTTTGTCCTCTAGAGAGTCTGATATATGAGATGCATATAACTGACATCCCTTCTTGTAAAACTTTCTTAACTGTAAGGCTGAAATATGACTTATTGAAACTTGCTTGGGAATTCCTCTTACCAATATTGGCCTTCTTTCTTCATCAATGCATTCAAGAAATTTTTCGTAATAGTCTACCTTGTATGTATGCTTTTCCAACCAGTCCATTCCAATAAGAGCATCATAGGACCCTAATGGTAGGACATTTAAATTTTCTTTGGTGCGGATTCCATTAAACTCTATGGGAATTTCACCACTACTTCACTCACTTTTCTTTTTCTCCCTGTGACTAATTGAACTAACCACGATTTGTTATGATTCACTTTTCCAAGAGAACAACTTCCACCCACTTTTGGAAAAACATAACTATGAGTAGAACCTGGATCAATCAAAACAGAAATGGATTTCTTAGCAATCTTACCTCCAAATTACACTACTATTGATTGATGGTCTACTTGATGGTTATCCAATGCTGCATAAATTTGTGGAGTTTCTCCATCCTATTTGATTCAACAAGAATTGGTCGATGAACAAACTCAATCCTATCTCTGAAATTATGGCTTGTACTTCCAAGGAAGCATTGGATTTTCACCCTCTCATATTTGATATAATCCACATATCTCAAAAATTCCAAGAATTTGTGGGCATTTTTTTCCATAGATTTATGTCCCAAGTTTGGTTCATTGAACCCCTTACTCTTGTTATCATAATATGTAGCATAAAGGTATTTTTCTTTGAAATACTTCTTAAATCTCTCCCAGTTGATCCTTCTTTCAGTGAGGATCTATAAAATAGAATCATTGATTTGGTTCTATTCTTCTTGATCCTTCATCAATCTTTCATTGAAACTTATCATGGTTTCAACCAAATTATGAGTGATTTACTCCATTCTCCCATTGGATTATGTCTCGGGGTTTTCCTCTTGCATATTTTCTCCTAGGACATCTTCATCATGTTCATAAGGGTCGTGAGCATCATTCATGGTCACCATTTTATTTTGGAGACTCTTTCCCTCTACCTCATGCCCTCTGCTACAACTATTCAAACCTTAACTCCAAACATTGTGCATCATATAGATATATATTAGAAATATTAATTATGCATGTAAAAACATAAAACAATATGGTTTAATATAATTATACTCATGTAATAATTCATAGGGTTCCAATGCCTCATTTTCTTTTCACCCATTTGTACAATTCTGGAATTACCCTTAATTGACAATTTTTTTGTCAAAACAATGTCACATGCACTCTTTTGCTCAAATATATAGGGCCTATGAATATCTCGTTCAAATTCTGATTGTGCATCATCATTCTCCTCTAGATAATATTTCCAATGCATATTGTACTACTCCATTGTGACCTCAGATATGGAATTCACATTCCTTCAAAAATGTCAATTTTTCCCAACTCTACACTTTTTCCTTGATTGCAATTAGACTCAGAGGCGAACGTCAGTTGCTTGTAGATGTGGGGAACCTCAGGAAATAAATAATAAAAATGCACGATATAAAAGAAATAGCAGAACATGGAAGGAAATTATTGATTGTAGGCCACTTCGAGGGGGAAACCTCCTTTGAGAAATCTCAATACAAATAACTCATGGATGCCTTCATTGGACTCAACACATACGTATATACTAATTCGAATCTAAACAAATATTACTCCCCATGAATGTTGGATAATACAATATACCCACGGGACGACTTACAAAGCATATGCGTCCAACAACAATATACTAATGAAGTAAATAGAAGGGTTGACATGGGTTCCTAACATCCCCTCCCTCTTAGTAAATCTTTGTCCTCAAAGCATTGGATGTGGAAATTGTTGTTGAATCTGAAGGAGTGGTTCCCATGTAGCATCCTCTGGTTGCATGTCATGCCACTAAATTAATACCTCAGTGATGGATCAAGAGAGAATTTGATGACTGTGCCTAATGAGGATGGCGTACGAATCCAAAATTATGGATCCATCATTATCAAGTTCTAGTAAAACAATATGTTCTCTAATGTTAGTTCCAAAAACTTTCTTAAAACAAAAGACATGAAATACTGGATGAACGGGAGAAGAAGGAGGAAATTCCAATTTATAAGCCAACAACCCAATCTTCTGAAGAACCTTATATGGCCCATAGAACTTTGGAGCCATCTTATGACACCCTTTGAGTTTCAGGGAGGATTTCTTGTAAGGCTATTATTAGATGAAGAAAAACCATATCACTGAATTGAAAAGTGCACTCAGAACAGTGTCGATCGAATTTTTTCATTCAGTTTCTTTCCATGTGAATATTGTCCTACAAAATATGAAGAATCTAGTCTCAGTTTCAGAGAACCGTGTCAACTGCATGAATTGGTGAAATGTTGGAGGTGTATGGAAGGAGCACTAGAGGTGCCTGGCCATAAATTGCTTCATATGGAGTAATTTTAGATGCAATATGGTAGGAGTTATTGTACCACCATTCAACGATAGGGAACCTCTTTTCCCACTGATGTTGTTGTTCATAGGTGAAGTAACGAAGATAAATTTCCAAAAATTTGTTGATAACTTTAGTCTAAATGTTTGTTTGTCAGTGATACCCTGAACTCATCTTCAGTTTGGTGCCAGTGTGGCAAAATATTTCTCTCCAGAAATGACTTGCGAAAGTTGCATCGCGGTTTGAGACAATGGAAGAAGGGATTCCATGAAGACAGAAGATCTAGTTGATGAAAATTTATGCGACTAAGGAGGTGGTATATGGATGGCTGAGGGCACAAAAATGAATCTATCTGAAGAGACAATCAACCATAACCAAGATCATTTCCTTCCCTCTATATTTATGGAGCCCTTTAATGAAATCCATCGAAATATCTGTCTTTTGGTGAAACCAGTAGCGATAGGGCATGATGTTGGGAGGGAGTCTTCCAAGAAGGAGTAGAATACGATTGTCCTATGGTATTGAAGGTGGAAATCCCACTAGTTTATCAAAGACACGTTGATATCCATCCAAAATTTGGCGTAGATCCAAGCCTAGTAGTAGAGACCACTGATGGTTGCATCTTAATGGAATGGAGTTGAGCAATGACACCATGTGAATTCTTCTTAAGGATATTTTTCCATGCGATGTGAAATGATGATGCTGAGAAACCCTAATATTAATTCCTTTAATGTTTTTTTCCCATTAAATGAAAACTACATCTAAATTTCAGCAAAATCCCATAATATGGGTCCAAGTGTGTGTAACCATAGAGCACCCAAAACCACATCACATCCACCTAAGGGCAAGGAAAACATGTCAGAGCACAAGTTATAATATACAATAGAGATACAAACATTGTGACACTTCCCCTTGCAAGGTAAGGTGCCCCCATTGGCAATCATGAATTCAAATTTGGAGCAAGGATGTACAAAACAATCATCCTGTTTGGTGACCTGAGGGTCAATGAAGTTATGAGTACTACCAGAATCAATGAGTATTGTAAGAGGGAGCTTCTTGAAGAAACCCTTGACCTACATGGTTTGTGGGGTGGTGACTTTGGCTAATGCATGTATAGATATCTCTGGGTGGTCGTCCTAAGAAGGAGGGTAAATAGGAGGTTGTTGAATGCCAACCTAATAATCTATTAGATCCTGAGCATCTTCACAAATTCTAGGTGCATGCGAAGAATCCATATCCAAGAGATAGATCTTTTGCTCAACGCATTTATTTCCTTAGGTGAATTTCTGATCACAATTATAACAATGCCCTTTTTCTCTATGTGCATGTATCTCATCTTAGGACAAATGCTTGATAGGAATGGTTCTAGGATATGCGGTGTGATTGGAGGTCTTTGGGAACCCATATTTTTGAATGGAACAAAATTGTATTTGGAGCATGGTTGAGCTATGAACTTGTCCTCCACAAACTTATCTATCCCTAGGGATTCCATCATTGTGCTTGGACAGAGCATTTTAACCTCACAAGGGATGGCATCCTTCAGACCACTGATAAAACAACTCCTATAGAATGCATCAGAAAATCCTTTTGTGATTGGCCAGTTTCTCAAATTCTGTTTGATACTCTCTCACAGTGCCAGTTTGGTGAAAGTGAGTGCTCTTATGAAGTCATCAAAATAAATAGGGCCAAATCGTTGCAAAAGAAGTTAGCAAAAATATGTCCATTTTGTCTCTTCATGAGCCTTGATGTACCAATGTAACCATTGAATGGATTCATGTTCCAAATGAAAGGATGCAAGTGGGAATTTGTTGACATCAAAAGTGTTATCCAGTCTGGAATATTGTTCTACCCTATATATCCATCCAGTTAGATCATCATCATTGAAGCGAGGAAAATCAAGCTTTGAACCACAAAAAATTGTTGGAAGAAGAGAACCCAATGTATGCAGAAGACTCTGGATGTCCTATATTGTTCATGGTTGAATGATGAAGATCGAGGCTGAGAATTTTTTCATCTAGATCTCGGAGTTTGTTCTTGAGGGAGACAAGTTCGTATTCCATTTTATTTTATTTTTTTGGGGGGGGGGATCGATCTATGATGGCTCTAGATAGATGCAATCTTTGATTTATCAACTAGTAATAGATATGGACCCTAGGTATGTTCATATTCCTAAAGGTTCAAGGGCTTCATTCGGACACCAATGTTGTCTAACGGATTACGTATTGGGGTAGTACCCCTCACTCCATGTCTCAAGTAAAACCAATAACCTCTTTTCCAAAAATGAAATCTCTTGGCTTACCTCACGAGTGGGAACTAGTCAATCAGGTAGGGGTCGTTTCCCTTTTTGTTGGTAGGTCGTCTCAATGGCCATCTACTCCGGGGTTCCTTTGGGACTCCTCACAATGATTTTTAGGGATATTCCCAAGTACTTCCCATAGTTAAGCGGATAGGGGTTATTCCCTGATCTGAACTTGCAATTGAAATGAATAATACATATGCAAAGAAGAAGAAATACTCCAATAATCACAACGTAGAGAAGCCACTGTGAAAGAAAAAAAAATTGGTAGAATTACACCTAGTGAGCCCAAGAAACTGCTCTGATACCAAATGTGGGGAACCTCCAACAATAAATAATGAAAATGCACGATATAACAGAAATAGAATAACACAAAATGAAATTATTTATCGCAGGCCACTTCAAGGGGGAATCTCCTTTGAGCAATCCCAATACAAATAACTCGTGGATGCCTTCATCATCCACAACACATAATTATATACTAAGTATAATATAAACAACTATTACTCACCATGAATGTGGGATAATACAATATACTCACGGGATGACTTACAAAGCATATGCGTCCAACAACAATATACTAACGAAGTAAAAACAAGGGTTGGCACAAGTTCCTAACAGTAGAAGTAAATATAGAGAGAATTGAGAAATAATTTTTACTGGGAGAAGTTATTCCATATAACAAGGATCACTCAAAATAATTCAACTCTCTAATATGATATTCCATACACCCACTATAAAATTATGGGCTTTAATACTTCTTACCTTCGCACTTTTTCACAATTTTCAAAATTTCTCTCAAATTTGGTTATCTCCCAAACCAAGCATTTCTGGAAAAAACATTTTCTAATGAAAGTTGTCTATTTTAATGAGTAGATGAAATATAAATTTGAAAACATTTCTTGTTTTTGACATCTAGGGTCACTTTTACCTTCTTCAATATTTTCAAAATCCACAAAAAGTGCTCCAGAATAGTGATTTTTGTCCTTTGTTCACACCCAGGATCCACACCCTTTGGAATTTAGTTCCAAGGTTCCAGAGTTAACTCCATTCCTAGTCCATGACCATTATTACCATAAAAGTTTCATCCCAAATCGATCTTCCATTGGGCCTTGGGACACCGTTCTGTGAAAGTGAATAATTTGAAATTAAGACCAAATCGAAGAAAAATGGGCTCGTGTCTCTCACCGATGCTTTTGTGACATTCCCCAATGGTGTCTGGATGCCTCAATTCTTATCCAATTTGGAGAAAACATGTTCATGTTATGCCCAAAATAATTTTCGGTCTCTACACTTTTTTTTAAACCCAACCTGTCGATCCCGACTTTTCCAAGCCTTTTCTACCCTTCCAATTGGAAATCGTAACTCACAAATGGTATAAAATGAACCATCCCTGTCTTCCCAACTCTGAATATTATATTTCATACGTTGGAAGCTGAAAGTAGGAACCACCAAAAGACCTAAATATATGACTACCCCAACTTCTTTACTCTGACTGCTTCCTTCCATATGTCGGGAGTCAGAAGTCGAAGATTCACTACTGCGCTACTACACAGACTCCATCCTTAATTTCGTCATTGACACCCTAATGTTAGAATTTCAACACCATATAAATAGTAATAATGAAAACCTATTGACATTTTGATTCCGATGTCGGAAGTCGTAAATCGATAATATGCTTGTTTTTCTGCAAACTTATTATGTCGATATCCTTCACGTCTAAATTTTGTTTTTGACAAAATCGATGTCATTGGAAATATCTTGATGAGATATATGTAACATTTTGATCCTCTAAAAAATATGAACATTTTGATTTTTGGTCATCCATTTAAACCATGATCTACCAAACATCCATCAATACTCCATGGCATTTTTTATTTCTACCTATAGGTGTGTATTTTTTCCCAAACAACCCTAGTGATGCAACCTTTAGCTTTGATACCAGTGTCGCATCCCCTCCCATCATTCCGACCATAGATGGAACATGAACAATATGTGGGGTGCTAAATTACACCCCCACGACCATATTATAGAAATCATAAACATTGAATGCATGCAAAAATTCATATTAAGCATACACAACCGAATTAAACCTTATTAATGCACACACACAACATGCAATTGCCAGCATGTTCATCACAAGCATAACATTAAACCATGAATAGTAATAAAATCATTTTCATGCTATTTATAGGCATCTAATTGAAACTTTAATGTTGAATTTGTTCATTCAATTTAACACAATTAACAGTAATTCATAACACATAAAGTAAGCATAATCATAAGCAATAGAAACACTTATATTTTAATTGTAATCATACATAGCAACTGATTATGGAATATAAACATTCTTCCCAACCATAGGTCTCTGTCCCGCCTATATTCTTTCAGCTGAGAGACCTCCCCCAAGATGGGTTGTGTATCCACTGAGGAGGAGCTACTTAGGCTCACTCACAACCATAGGTACAAGCACTCATGTTAAGAGGACGCATAGCTAGGTTTTTCAAGCAAGTAGTGAGGCAAGGAAAGGAATAAATAATCCAATGATCTCAACCACAGAGCTACAGGCATCTCAATTGAACTTCAAACAACCTTGGCACCCATATTACCTACCACACCCAACACAAGGAAGGTCCCCTTCTCTACTACACAGGCCCTCAGGAGCCCATTCCTTGCAATGCTCTTCAAGGTGGGAATAGAAATGTCCATGCTACTAAATCCTCAGAGTTTACTTCCTTCACCAGGCTCATCAAGCAACTCCAACCTATAATCTCACTCCCTATTTAGTCCATTCTTGGATTTGTCTCTAATTTGACCACGATACTTTAAATCATGAAATTACACTTTTGGGATTCCAAATTTAAGATTATCATGGATTTTTGGGCGTTTGGAACTCTCAGTTTTTCCATGGGGTTTATATCTATGGATTCCCCACTAGAATTTACTTCTCACATGAATATTTGGGAATTTTTGGCACTTCAAAATGTGATTTCTTTGCAAGTTGTGATTTATGCAAATTTCACTACTGCGAATGCATAACTTGCTCATAATTTCTCTTTGGTTGATCAAAAATGGAATGAGGAGGATGGAAAATTAATTCCCATGAGGAAGTGTAACTTTTGGGTCAATTAATCCATTCCCATACCCAGCCTTATGGATTTTTGGGCTTCCCATGATCCATTAATTTCATGACCTGATTTCTCAACTACCATCTTACAACATAAATAAATGCCAACAAAGAATCTCAAAATGTGTTCTCAAGATGAAATTTGGAAACAAATGGTTCAATACTACAAAACCCTCACCTATCTGTAGTGGATACACATGGCCCCCTTGATCCAGGCCGTGCCCAGGTGCATGTTGGAGACAAGTGTCAACTGAATAAGTTGAGTACTATTATGGTGGAAGCATATAAGAAGAACCAACAAAGCAGGAAACACACTAGGTCAACAAGAAATACACACAGATAATATGCAAGAATTCGAACCAATTTATTACTTATGCTCCATGAAAGATGGAGGAATTATATTATGTCTATATTAAATTTATGTACATGCTTATATAGAATGCTGAGACGCTTGGGTGACTACCCATTATGTTCAGTTACAAGAGAAGTTATAACGGTTTAGAATTTCAACTGTTGCAAAGCATGTTGGTATGTTGTATGTCGAGGTGAACATGTCGAGGCGGACCTATCAAAGAGAACCTATCAAATGAACAGGTCAAGGTGGACCTGTCGAATTAACATGTCAAGGTGGACCTATCGAAGGAGAACCTATTGGTTGTTGGTTGGATCATTCCTCCTTCCTTAAGAAACAATAGTCTCCGTTGTGTATTCATTTAGGTGAGGAAAATTGTTGGCTATTTTAGTAGCAGAGTACCATTTTCCTTACGTAGGGATTTGTCCATCTTTAGCCACTTGAAACAAGGGAATGGATTTCGTCCTTGTATGGCATATGCGTCATCCCATAATGGTGTCACAAAGAAGAGGTTCCTAAACATCTGGATGGATGTATTTGGGTTTTGATGTTTGCAAGTCGTTATGTTCCAACAATGGTGCATGGTATGGTTGAAAACTAGATATATATTGAAAACTAGTAAATATATATATTGAAAACTAGATGTAGGACAAGGCATGCAGGAATTTCGAGATGAAAATTGTTTTCTCCAATCTGTTTAAGAATATTGTATGGACCATATCGCAAAGGTTTCATCTTTCTCTATAGACCAGTGAAGCGTTCTTTCTTTAGATGTAACCAGACTTGATCCCCAATTCAAAATGAATGAGGAATACTATGCTTGTCATGGTGGGCCTTAGCTTTTGCATTAGATCATTGAAAAATTTCTTGTGCTTTCTTCTGAATGTTGTAGATTTGATTTTTGAACTTCAATGCTTTCTCCACTTCTCATCCTTCGAAGTCAGTGTCATTCAACTGTGTTGAGGAATTGATTAAGTCGATAGGCGCTGAGGGTTGAAATCTGTAACATATCTCAAATGGAATCTTTTTCGTAGGGTTGTGCTGAGAACAATTGTAGTTGTGTTGTATGTATGAAAGGTTTTCATCCCATGTTCAATGATGCTTATGGTTTTACATGCAAAGAAATTGTATGAATAAGTGATTTGCAACATCCGTCTATCCGTATGTCTACGGATGGAAGGATGTTGACAAAGAAAGTCTTGTGTCGAGCTGTTTCCAGAGAGTTTTCCAAAAGGTGCTGACAAATCTAGCATCTCTATCAAAAATAATGATCATCAGGAGGCCATAATGTTTCCACACATGTTCAAAGAAGAGCTCAACAATCTGTTGTGTTGTTGTAGTCTTCTTGCATGGTATGAGTATATTCATCCTAGAAAATATGTCAAATACTACTAGTATCTCATCGAGCTGATGTTTGGTAGTAGGATATCCCATTAAGTAGTCATAGAAATAGATTCCCATGGTCGATTAGGAACTGGAAGGGGTGTGTACAGTCCTTGTCGTCGATTCGGAGGATTAGCAATGGCACAAACCATGCATGATTGAATGTACTTGTTGATGTCATATTTAAGTGAAGGCCAGTAGAAATACTTTTGGAGGATAGCAAGCATTTTTGCGAATCCAAAATGTCCTGCAGTCTTGCTGTAATGCACATCCCAAATGAGATTCTGTCGGTGCTCACTAGTTAGTACACGAAGATGTCCAACCTTGTATAGTAAGGTGTCTTTCAGGAATTAGTCGGTAGTCGAAAACTTGTTAGTATGAAGCTGTCGATAGACTGTAGAAAAATCGCAGTCTACCGAATACAATTACATCCAAGTAGTGGTGTCATAACCCTGCATACTCATTATTGTAGACAGTAGAGTAATGGGTGTTCTGCTGAGACAATCGATTACGACATTGGATTTTCCTTTTGGATACTTAATTACCAACTGAAATTGTTGCAAGTAATTAATCCACTTGAGTTGTCAAGTTGTCTGTAGTTTCTACTGGGTCGGAATGAACTACAAAGGTTTATAGTCAGTGAGGATGATCGTTTCCTTGCCAAGAATGCAGTGTCTCCATTATTTAAGAGCCTGCACAATGGCGTACAGTTCTGTTTCATATGTCGAGTACCTTCTAACAGTGCCACTGAAAGTCTCAAAATGAAACATGATTGGGTGACCTAACTGGGTGATCACTATGCTGAGGGCATAGTCTGATGCATCTGTCTCAATCTCAAAGAGCTGATGCAAATTAGGTAACACAAGTACTGGTGCAGTACAAAGATTATTTTTTATTTGTTCAAAAGCTTGTTTTTGTGTCGGTGTCCATTTGAAGACAATTTACCCATTTCCTTTCATCAACTGATTCAAATGCCATGTGATGTGACTGAAGCCAAGTATGAATCGTCAATAGAAATTCGCCAAACCAAGAAAACTTCTTAGTTCATGAATGTTTTGTGGAATGGGCCAATATTTGAGGATATGTACTTTTTTTGGGTCGACATGAATGCCTGCAGAGTCAATTACATACCCCAAATATTTAATGTTGGTCATCGCAAATAAGCATTTGTCCATGTTCAGAGATAGTCAATGTTTTTGGAGAGTGTCGAAAACTTGTCGCAATTGTTTGACATGTTATTCCCATGATCGAATGAAAATAACGATTTCATTGAGATAGACAATGACACATTTATCGATGAAAGTTCATAGAAGGTCATCCATATATCTCATGAAGGTTGCAGTTGCATTGGTTAAGATGAAGGCATGAATAACCATTCAAGCAATGCTTCCTTGGTCTTGAAAGTTGTTTTCCATAAATCGGTGCACTCGATTGGAATCGGGTGGTATCCTAAATTGAGGTCAAGTTTTGTAAAGAACTTAGCACCTTTCAAATTGTCGATGAGTTCATCAATCCATGGAAGAGGGTATCTTTTATTCACTGAAATTTTTGTTGAGCCCGATAGTTGATGCACATGCGCCAAGTGCCATCTTTCTTTGGAACTAAGGCAACTGTACTTCCACAAGGAGAGGAGTTGGGGCAGATATGACCCTTGTCGATCAAATCTTGTATTTTTCTGTGAATCTCTTCATTTTTTAGAATGGAGCTTCTGTAAATGGATGTGTTAGGTAATGAAGAACCAAGAACAAGTTCAATGGAGTGCTTTCCTGACAATGCAGAGGTACTATGTCTGGTGCTTGAAATATGTTATCATATTCTTCAAGAATGTTGTCGATATGTTGTTGTTGTCGGGAGCTGCATTGGCCGGTTAGTCAACTCATTGCTGCAGTCTTCCTGGACTGTTGACGATTTATCATAATTAATGCAAACTTTTGAGCATGATTGATAGGATTGTTTGTTTGTTTGGCAGATATCATAGCAACCGTTGATGTGGGTTGTCGCTCTAGTATGCCATACCATTGATTTTGGATTTTCACAATCACCTTCTGAGGCCATGACTAATATTTACCAAGTTGATCCCATAGGTAGGGTTTACCAAATAGGGCATCGATGACGAAAAGCAGTGCCATGTCACAGACTACTTAATATTCAAAAGGCTTAATGAAGTAGGTGAGTCAGCATTGTTGTGTGATCCTTAGTTCCTACCCATCCTTCATCCAACTGATATTGTAAGGCTGAGAATGTGGAGTGGTGAAAAGACCTAATTTATTCACAATATATTTAGAAATGAAGTTCTTCTGGATACCATTATCCACAATCAGATGTAATGGATTTTTCTGAACCGATATCCATGTATGGAACTGGTGCTCTCGTTCCTCCTCATCGATGTTAGTCGAGGCTGTCGAAGTGGTCGAGGTCAAAGCCAAAAGGGTTGATGCATCTAGATCAGATTCCACTAGGGTTCTGTCAAACAAGTCAGATGTCGACAAATTTTCCAAAAATTTCTTATGAGATTTACATTCTGACATATCATGCCATGTTGAACTGTGATAATCACACCATTCCTTGGTAGGAGTTTTTTGTTGTGATCCCTCTTGTATTTCTGAAAGTTCTTCTTTTTATGATTAGGATTTTGCGGAGTCGATTGAGAAGGATTCTTGAACTTGTCAAAGTCATTCGGTGACTTCTTGCCGGATGTTTAACCTGTTATCTTGTTCACGAAATGTGATTTTCCTTTATGTTTAGCTTCAATATTGATGGCATAATGAAATGCATCCACAAGCGTATCGGCAGTTAGAAAACTCCATTTCTTTATAAATTTAAGGGGATAAACCATTGACATACTTCAGGACAAGTAATTTCTTTTTTTCTTTGACGCCAAGTCTAGCCATGAGTTGATAGAACTCGTCGGTGTAACTCTGTATGGACTGGTCTTTCCATTGCCTTAGTTGCTGCCACTTCTTATAATGTTGTTCAAGATACTTGGGCGGGTATAACTCCTTTCGGACATATTCGACAAATTTTACCCATGTGTCTATGGGGTCTTCTTCTTTTTCCATCTTTGTCAATAGTTTCTCCCACCAGCCGTGTACGTAGGTTGACATATTTAAGGATACAATGGTGATATTTTCCACTTTAGAGAGTTGATTCAGTGCATAGTAAGATTCTAGTTGTTGTACCTAATTGTCGACGGATTCTGCGTCAATCTTTCCTTCAAGGTTCGATATGTCTAGATTCATTTTCACTTTGAAGGGGATGATTTTATCAGAGTGAGGTTGCGTCAAGGATTCCCCAGAGTTTGTAGTGACTCTCATGAGAATATTGTTGAACTGGGTGAACATTTCAGTTCACTGGACATCCATTGATTTTTCTATGATTTGTTTTGTCTCGTTAGTTGCATGTCTATTGTCTTCTTCTTCGGCCATCTTTTCTGAAGTTGAAGGAAGTGTCTGCTTGTGTTTTTGAGTTTGCAAGCGTGTTTGAACATGCATAAGCTAATAACTTTGATGGAAGTGCTTATGTAGCTTAAGCTTTGAACAAGACCTTGCTCTGATACCAATGATCTAGGTCATGCCCAAGTGCATGCTGGGGACAACAGTCAACTGAATGAGTCAAGTACTGTTATGGAAGAATCATATGAGAAGAACCAGCAAAGCAGGAAACACACCGGTTCGACAAGAAATACACACAGACGATATGCAAGAATTCAAACCAATTTATTACTTCTACTCCGTGAAATATGGAGGAATCAGATTGATGTCTATATTAAATTAATGTACATTCTTGTATATGATGTTGAGATACTTGGGTGACTACCCGTTATGTTCAGTTACAAGAGAAGTTATAATAGTTCAAAAGTTCAACCGCCGTAGAGCATGTTGGTATGTTGTATGTCGAGGCGAACATGTCGAGGTGGACCTGCCGAGGTGAACCTGTTGAATGAACATGTCGAGATGGACCTATCGAAGGAGAACCTGTCGAATTAACATGTCGAGGAGGACCTGTCAAAGGAAAACATGTCGATTGCTAGTTGGATCACCCCTAATTTTAGTTGCTTCCATAGCCATCTCTTGGTATTTTTATTGCATTAAAAATATTTACATGATTTTACAATTTTTTGTGGCTTACTACCACATGGATAAGAAAATATAGTTACATTCCTCTATTAAAAGTCGAGCTTTCACTCAAGGGGAATTGACCTTGAGTTCCACTCTAGGATTTCATACAATGCGTATATACAATGTTTACATAAAAATCCAATGAATTCTAAAGGTCAAAATTGGGGTGTTACAAGAGCCTCTCTTTGGTGGGAAAAATTGGTTAAACTAAAATATATTGATGAAGAAAGTAATACTTAAAAAAAGTTTAAAAAGTATTTTCAACAAGAATACCTTTTAGAGAAATACTATGATAATAAGATGGCAGAATTCTTTGAACTTAACTTGGTAAATTTAACTATGGATGCATACAAGAATATATTTCTTGAACTATTAACTTATGCAACTATAAAAAAGATGAGAAAGTTAAGATTCAAAGATTTCTAAGTAGTCTGCAAACTTTTTACAGGGATAAGATCCAGTATGATATGCCTAATACCCTTAAATAATTAATTGGGAAGGTAAAACATTTGTATATGTTGGATAATAATAAGGAACATATGAACTTGAAGGATAAGAAGAGTGTTACACGAGACCAAAGAAAGAAGGGAACCAAGCCTTCTGTCAACATAACTGGTAATTTTCATAAGCATTTAGATTCAGATAAGAGACCTCCTATTATATGTTGGAATTGTAATGAGAATCACTATGCAAGGGATTTCCCACATAAGAAAGGAGACAACATTCACAACATTTAGGAAGCAACAGTAGGTGATGTTGGTAAGACACAGAGGATTTATGCAGCTTTGGAAGGTAAGCAGGAAGATCATCAATCTCACATGATAGAAGTAGCATGTAACATTGGTAATAGAATGGTTTCTATTTTAATTGATTCGAGAGCTAGTAATAGTTATGTTTCACCTAGTGTAGTTTTGAATTGTTTTGTTAGGAAAAGTAACCTTGAGGTAGCATGCCTTGTACAGTTAACAACTGGAACTAAAATAAAATTCACAAAAATAGTAAGACAATTCCCTTTGGAAATGAATGGTTTAAATAATTTAGCATATTTGAATGTTATCCCCTTAGGCTCTTACAATGTTTTGATTGGTATGGACTAGTTGACTACACACCCAACTATCTCAAATAGTTACAATAAGACTTACACATGTCTAGATGAAGAAGGAAACATAGTAACAGTTAAAGGAGTGCATAGACCGATATATTTAAGGTAGGTTACAGCCTTACAGTTAAAGAAGTGTTTTAGAAAATGGTGTCAAATTTATGCATCTCACCTAGAAGAATCTAAGGAAAAGGAACCTCGGTTACATACCTACACGATATTATAGGAATTTGTAGATGTATTTCAAGAGATACCACGAATGTCTCCTAGAAGATATATAGACTTTACTATTGATCTAGTTCCTGATATAGTTACTCCGTCTAAAGTCCCTTATAGGATGAGTACACCTGAATTGAAAGAGTTACATATTCAGTTAGAGGAGTTATTAAAGAAAGGTTATATTAGGCCTAGTGTTTCACCTTGGAGAGCACCATTTTTTATTGTAAGAAAGAAAGATGGTAGCTTGAGACTTTTCATAGATTACAAACAGTGAAATAAAACAAGTATCAAGAACAAGTATCCTTTACCGAGAATTGATGACTTATTTGATTAGTTAAGGGGTGCCATAGTGTTTTCAAAGATAGATCTCAGTTCAAGTTATCATCAGGTCAGAATTAAGGAAGAGGACATTAGTAAGACATGTTTTAGAACAATATATGGTCACTATGAGTTTATAGTTGTTCAATTTGGTTTGATGAATGCGTCAGGTACCTTTATGTGCTTGATAAATGGGATTTTTTCAAAAATATTTGGACAAGTTTGTGATTGTTTTCTTGGAGGACATACCAGTTTACTCTAAGATAAAGAAAGAACATGAAGAACACTTGATACTAGTAATGCAGGTACTCATATAGAATCAAATTTCTGCTAAGTTAAGTATGTTCTATTTTAGATAACAATATTCACTACTTAGAACACATTGTATCAGAAGAAGGAATCTTTGTCGACCCTGAAAAGATAGAAGCAATTATGAATTGGAAAACACCTAAGAGTGTGTCAGAAGTTAGATATTTTATTGGATTAGAAGGTTAATGTCGTAGGTTTCTAGAAGGATATTCAAAGATTTTACACCCTATAACTTATTTACAAAAGAAAGGTATAGGTTTTGATTGGACATCTATATGTCAAACAAGTTTTCAGAAGCTTAAATATATGCTTACTAATGCACCTATTTTGAAAATTGTGAATCCAAATGAAAATGTTGTGGTATGTATAGATGCATGCCAGTAAGATATAGGCGGTGTGTTAACTCATAATGGGCATGTTATTTGTTATTAGTCTAGGAAGCTAAAGGAACATGAACAAAATTACGTTACTCATGACCCTAGTACATGATTTAAAGATATGGAGACACTACTTAATAGGAAAGAAATTTGAATTAAGAGCTAATCACCATGGAAAAACATACGTGTTTGAACAATGTGATCTAAATGAAATACAAAGAATATGGATGGAACTACTACGTGAATACGATTTTTACATTAAACATATAAATGGAAAACAAAATAAAGTGGTGGATGAACTGAGTAGGAAAATGCATGTGATGCGTGTAGCTATAAGTACTAGCACCTCAGATTTAAAGGATAGAATAAAAGAGGAAAACAATACAGATTAATTCTTTCAATAGGTAAAAACAGGTTTGCAACAACAGGGCACAACACATAAGTTTAAACACTATAAACTAGAATATGGAATACTTAAGTATAAGAATAGGGTCTACATTCCTAACTTAGAAAACGTAAAGAAATTGGTTTTAAAAGAAATGAATGATGTACTATATGCAGGTCACTATGGTTATCAAAAGACAATAGCAACAATTAAGAAGGATTATTACTGGCCATGAAGGAAAAAGGAAATTGCATATTACATAGCTAGATGCTTAGAATGACAGAAAGTAAAATTTGAACATAGACACCCTATAGGTTTGTTACAACATTTACATATACCAGAATGGAAATGGGAAGTATTCAGTAAGGATTTTATCATGAAATTACCTAAGACAAGGTCACAACATGATGATATTATGGTAGCGGTAGACAAATTAACTAAAGCATCTCACTTTATGCCAGCTAAGACTACACATAAAGCAATTGAAATAGTAGATATTTATATGAAAGAGGTAGATAGAGTGCATGGTATTCCAAAAGAAACTATGTTAGAAAGGGATTCAAAATTCATACGTCATTTTTGGAAAGGTTTGTTTAAATGTTTTGGAACATATTTGAATATGATTACTTCACATTATCCTTAGACAAATGGATAGACGTAAAGGGTTAATCAGGTTATTGAAGACATGTTAAGAATGTATGTAATGGATCATCCTACTAAATGGGAAAATTATTTCCATCTTGTGGAATTTTCTTATAACAATGGTTATCACTCTTATTTGAAAGTAAGACCTTTCGAAGAAATGTATGGAAGAAAATGTAACACGCCTATTAGTTGGGGCAATTCGATAGATAGGGTTATCATTGGCCAGAATTATTAAAGGAAATGGAAGATCAGATGGTTGAGATTAAACAGAATTTGAAAACAACATGGGATAGACATAAAAGTTATGCAAATCAAAATAGGATTGTCAAACAATTTCAGGTTGGGGATCATGTGTGTTTTAAGTGAAACGACAAAAGAGGAACTTGCAGCTAGATATTATGGTCCTTTGATATTTTGGAAAAGATAGGACCAATTGCTTATAAACTATATTTTCTTCCTAGCATAAAAGTGCATAATGTGTTTCATGTCTCTTTTTTTGAAAAAATATGTGCATGATACTCGACATATAATTGACTGTAATATGATACAAGTAAGTTGTAGAGTATATGCATTTGTCTTACATTAGATGATGATGCATATGCTATGATATATTGTTGCTTAGATTATTTTAATATTAACATATGATCCTTGTTAGCATTTTGGTATGTATATGATTTCATGTCGACAGGTATACATGATGTTGATTATGTTTTGTATGTATATTTGAGATGACTAGGTGTATTTGGAAGGATACTTTCCCGTAGATCATGTTGCCACTGTAGGAAAAAATACCAAGCTTCTATGGAATAGAGAAATTTTTTAGGTTAAGGTTCAGTGGAGCCACTATACTCTTGATGATGCGACTTTGGAATTGGAAGATGCAATGAGGGAGGCATACCCTCATATGTTTTGAAATTTCATGGAATGTGTGTGTATGCATCGAGGATGATGCATGGTTTAAGGTGGGGGGGGGGGGGGGGGGTATACCCTTTTGTTTATCCCTTGGACATATTATTATTATTGTTATGTTGGACATCGTGGCACAATGTTCCTTGACTATGGTTTGCACATGATTATTATTTTGTATCAAGGACAATGCATGGTTTAAGAGGGGAGTGATGTAATACCCTTTGGTTTAGCCCCTAGACATATTATTATTATTGTTATGTTAGACATAGTGTAACAAGGTTCTTGTACTATGGTTTTCACATTATTATTGTTTTTATTATGTTGAACTTATAAAATAATTAATAAAATAAAAACAATCGGATGATTGTTGCCACGAAAAAGAGTATGAGGAACCATGATGGTATGACCAAGGGGTTGTGGAAAAGTGTTTACTATGTGTTTTGAGCCTATGTTGATGTTGTACACCTTTCTTTTGTACTTGATGGACCCTCTTGGTTAGGTACCCTCACGTGTTATGTTACTCCTTGGTTTTATTTGCTTTGAGATTAAACTTTATTTGAGGATTGGAGTTCCTCTCTCACCTAGTGTGCCCTCATGAGTTGGATTGGTGTTCCTCTTGGTGTAGCCACTTGATGTATAACTAATATTTTATATTTTTGGAATGTAATTATCATTCTTGTGTCCCTCTCTCCCAATTTTAATTGCTCATGAAGGAATTTGATTTTCTTGTGTTGGAAATAAATAAATAAATCACTCTTATGTATTGGTTCATGATACTACTCGTGTGCTTGTGTTTGGAACTTGTGGATTGAGTTTGTTACTCTTGGTATGATATCCTTGATGATCCTGTGCCCAAGATAAGTTACTCTGGAGCCACTGGTATTTTTCTTGGAGCCACTAGAATTTCCTTGCATTGGAAGTTCTACTTCCCATTGGGTTGTGGTTGGATTGTTGTCCTGGAGCCACTGAAATTACCCTGGAGTGGAAGTAGAGGCCCTAATTTCCATTGGGTTGTGTTTGGACTGATTTATTGAGATAATTTGTGGTTTATTGCACTCTTTATTGTGGAATTGTGGTTCTGACTCGGTGGTGACCATTGCAAAGTGAGTTTTTTCTTGCATTGTGTCTACGACTGGGTGGAATGTGGCACAGTGAATATGGTTGCATATTTGGAAAAGATAAGTGCCTCATTTCATGTTTATTTAATTTATTTAGCTCTATTATGATTTATTTATTAATTCACGTGAAATTTTTTATAAAACAAAACATATATTTGTAGAAGAGATTCCTCATGGAATTCAATCTATTTATGCAAGAAAATTTTGTGAAGGAATTGGAAACTAGTTTTTGGGATTTTGTGCACAAATTGTTTAAGGAAATGATTATTTGGAACCTATGATACATAACCGATAATTATTCCCATTTTCATTATATAATGTGTATTTTTATGGTACATTATCCTCGGAATGGTTTAAGACACTTCTCTTTGATGCTTTTACCTTTTTTTGAAAACTAGTTCTTCGATTGGATTGTTTTGCATAGTTGGGAGACTTGGAACATGAAGTGTTTGTAAAAAATACTAGGTGTTATTTTTATTCTCATGTCTGATAATACACTTGAAATTTTTGTGATAATGTGATAAGAAATATTCTTTATAGTGATTGGAAAATGTCTTCTAAAATTCTAGATCAATTTCCAATTTCTAGCTCTTTCAATGGAATTCTTTTGAGTAGATATATGAATTTGCATTGATATATACTTTTTTTATGACAGATAAAATATGTTATGTATATTTTGAATGGAATTTGAATGATTCTATGAGTTGTGGATTTAATTATTCTAGTAATTCCTAGAATTACTAGTCAATTCAGACGAGTAGAATTAGCTAGTTTTGTGAGTTATTTAATGGAATGTATATGGGAGAAAATATATATCCATATGAATGTAGGTGAACCATGCTACGATTCACATGATTTATAGTATTCATATATTTCTCTTTATTTGGCATTTGGAAAGTTAAATTGGAAACTAGGTATATTGTAGTGAAAATTGATAACTAGCTATGGATTGTTTTCATAAAAAGGGAATGCTACAGCCATGTGCTCTGTTTCTAACATGTTATTTTGTTGTAGGTGGATACTATCAAGTGTGATCCTTTGCTTATGCATATATTTAATTTTGGTTAAGTTATTTAAATGCAATTCCTTGCAGTGAATGTTAACTAGTTTTATTGGAATTGATGGAAAATGCCACCTTATGTGCAATTGGAATAATATAAAAATAAACATTTAATTGGATTTAGGTGCACGCTTAAATATGTTGTTAATATTAATTTGTCACAGTGGTCTAGGAACTAAAAACATAGTCTCACAAAGAATATAGACAGATACTCATAAAATTGGTAAAATGGTGTTGCAATGGAAGTAGCAACTCTGTATAATCAAATGAATAATGAATAATACAATACAATGATCATGTTGGAAGCATGAATTCCAAAGCAATTCGAATTCCAAATGAGGTCATTCGAATTGAATGAATGAGTCTAGCTTAACTGAATGTAAGCCATAGTCAACACTCAATTTAACCACTCTTCAAAACCCTAATTGACTCAACCGAGCCCTAACTGAAGTCGAAGTGCAATAAATGACTGAGTCTAACTTAAAGTAGCTCAGACATGTGTCACTGAAATCCAACCAACAAGTGGTAGCGCATCAATGACTCCAATGAACCCCGATGAGGTTTACTGAAGTGTAACTGACCATCAGAAGTCATTGGAGGTGCCCCTGTTGACTTCAGTTCATTAAATAATAAATTTAATGAAGGAAGGCACCTTCACTTCTCTATTTAACTGATTGTAACCATCAGTTAGCAATATGGGGCATTAATGACACTCAAATCACCCCTGGAGTGCTCCAGTTAGCCTCCCCGAATGTAGGAGAAGGCTAAGTTAGCCTCCTTGACTAAAGGTAGGCATGGCTGTGCTCATTGTGATGTCATCCACTGCTCCTCTGATGTCAATTAAGTCAATAAAACTTAGGATAGTGGTTTAACTAGGCCAAATTGACCAAAATGAGTGTGTATGGTGGTAAATGTCTCCAACACCCCACCTTAAGCTATACGTAGGAGGAGTATAAAACATAAAATGCATAAGAATGCTAGGGCCCTGGAAACTAAGGCCATAGGTCACCCTGTACAATACTGAAATTCAAACAATGCTCAAAAAACAAACTAAGTGAGGAAAAGAGGGAAAACCCAGTGGGAAAACCCCCCCTCAAGCTGAACACTGAAATTAGTTGGATCACTATGATGAACTCACCCCCAACAGTGAACAGAGGTAAGTGAAATTATTTTCTAAAAATATCTTGGTGAAGATGTCTGCAATCTACTCATCAGTCAGGCAGTATTGCAAAATGATGGTCCTGTCATGCACTAGCTCCCTGATATAGTGCATGTGTATCTCTACATGCTTGGTCCTTTGCCTGGTAACTGGATCTGTGGATATCTTAATAGAACTTTGATTGTCACAAAAGAGGACAATGGACAAAGTACTACCAATATCAAACTCTGAAAGAATGCCTTGCAACCAAACAGCTTGGATGCAAGCATTCACCGCTCCTCGATACTTGGCCTCTACTAAAGACAATGCTATGGAGGCCTGCTTTTTTCTAGACCAGGAAATGGGGCCACCACCAAACATGAAGACATATCTGGAAGTTGACTTCCGATCAATAGAATCACTCGCCCAATCGAAATCTATGTATCCAACCAGCTCTAGCTCGAAGTTTGCAGCATAGTGAATGCTGTAGGTCCTAGTTCCCTCAATGTACTGGAGGATCCTCTTGGCTTCCTTCCAATGAAGATCATGGGGTTGCTGCATGTATCTTGATACATCATTCATGGTATAACAGATATCAGGCCAAGAATGTGTCAAGTACAACAAGCTACCAACCAACTGTCGATAAATAGTGCAGTCCATGGAAGGTGTGCTTTTTCCTTCTTCAAGGCTAATCCCTGAAAGGAAAGGGAATGGTGCAGGCCTACATTCAGCCATGTTAAACTTGAATAACAGGTATGATATGTATTTTGACTGAGTGACCATTATACCATCAGAATTTTGCTCAATTTCGAGCCCCAAAAATTGTTTTAATAGCCCCCAATCGCTCATTTCAAATGCATTGTGGAGAGTAGTTTTGATGACTGAAATAGAAGAAACTGTGCTACCTGTGATCAGTAAGTCATTAAAATATAAAAAAATAATAATCAAATGACCATCAGACTATTGTATATACACATTTGGATCTGATCTACACCTTTGGAATTTTTTTCGAGAGAAGAAAGGCATCCATCTTGGAATACCACTCTCTTGGGGCCTGTTTTAACCCGTATAGTGACTTCTTTAGCTTGCAAACCAAAGATGGATCAGAGATGTAGCCCTCAGGATGCTTCATGTATATCTTCTCATGAAGATATCCATGCAAAAATGCTAACTTAACATCTATATGATGCACTTCCCAATGCTTAGATGTTGAAATTGCCAAAACTAGGCGGATGGAGTCCATTTTTGCAACCGGTGCAAAAGTCTCATGGTAGTCCACACCTTGGACCTGGGAGAAACCTTTTTCCACCAGCCTTGCCTTATATTTGTAGGTGCTTCCATATGAAGCAACCTTATTCCGAAACACCCACTTGCATTGAACCAATTTCCTTCACGAAGGAAGAGAAACTAGCTCCCAAGTAGTGTTTTTCTGAAGAGAATTCATCTCTTCATCCATGGAAACTTGCCATCTTGGATCCTTCCGAGCATGGTAGTAGGACTTTGGGTCTGAACTTATCATCAAATAACAAGTTTCAGACATCAAATAATCAAGACAAGAGAGCACAATACCTGATCTTTGGAAATAAGACCGGGTTCTCCTTGGATCATCCAGATTTCCAATGTTATCTCCTGCAGAGGAGAGTGTCTGTCAGGCCCATGTTGGGAGATAATTTTGTACTTTAGGTTTCAGAATCTGATGTTTTCTGTACACTGATATCAGAAATTAGAGGATCCAAATTAGGGTCATCACCCCCAATTTCATCATCCAAATATTTAGTAGAATAGGAAGGAAATTCAGTAGTTTTCTCCTTCACTAGTTCCACCTCCTAAAGAGGCTCATCGAACTTGACACTCCTTTCGATGATGATCTGTTTTGTTTTGATATCCAGCAGCTTGAAACCTTTTGATTCATCAGGATACCCAATAAACAGACATTCTATGCTTTGTGGTTGCAAATCCCTCCTTTTATCCAGTGGAATTCAAGCCCATGCAGTGGACCCAAACACCCGCAGGTTCGACACATCTGGATTGTGTCCAAAGTATGCTTTGAAAGGGGTCTTCCCTTTCATGGATGAGTGTGGAACTCTATCCTGAATGTATGTTGCAGCATGCATGGCTTCATCCCACAAATTTTCAGCCAACTTCTTTGATTCCAACATACAGGTAGTCATCTCCTTGAGAGACCGATTCTTCCTTTTCGCTACACCATTCTGCTGGGGAGTGTAGGGAATTGAATGCTGGACCTGAATACCAATTTGGGAGCATATGTGCAGAAAATAATTACTAACATAATCCCCAACATTATTAGATCTCAAGTTCTTGATCTTTTGGCCAGATGCATTCTCAAGCAAGGCCTTCAATTCAGTGAATTTTTCACAAACTTCAGACTTCGTTTTGATAAAGAAGACCCATGTGTACCTGGAAAAATCATCAATAAAAGTCAGAACATACCTTGATCCATTCATGGATGTGATAGGCATGGGAATACTAGTATCAGAATGTATCAGCCCCAAGATGCATGTAGCTCGACTTGCCTTCCCCTGATCGAACTTGTGCTCAAGGTGATTTCCAACAACACAACCCTTGCAAATTCCAGTGGTTGCCTTGATGACTAGGAGGCCTTCAACCATGGATTTTTTCTATAATTTCTGCAAGTATTTGAATTTGAGATGGAAAAAAATCTCATGCCACATTCTACTAACTTAATTTCCATGAGTCAGCAGTGCGGTGGGCTTTGCATCTGCCACAAAATGGGAAAAATCATAGGCTTTTGCATGATGGTTTGCAAGGCCTTTTGCAACAAGTTTCCCGGATGAAAGTTCTTTGATCTCTACATCATTTGGACTGAAGGATACTCTCTTGGGCACTCCCATATGTGTCATTTGATAGACACTTAGGATATTTGATGCCAAAGACGGTACATACAAAACATTTGAAAAATAGCCATTCTCAAGATCAACCATACCTTGTCCTTATGAAATGATGGTGGAGTCATCTCCCATGTAAATGGGGATGGATTTGTCAGTCTCCAAATATGAGAAGGAGTCTCTTTCAGTCATCATGTTTTTTGAAGCTCTAGAATCTATCAAGAGTGATTTGGACTTTGAAGTGCTTGCCATTAGGGCATGACTTCTTTCATGCTGTGGTTCTTGATCTTGCTGATCTCTCCTCCGAAAGATTTCCAGAAGATTGATGTGATTTCTCTCAAGGAGAGAGGTAGCTTCATCAAGTTTCTTCTTCATGCAGGCATGTTCAAGGTGGAAGCCCTTCCCACAGTATGAACACTTGACTTTTTCCTTTCCATGATGCCCTTTTCCTTTGTTCTTATTTGAGCCGGAAGACTCATCATGCTGCTGGTTTTCAACTTTAGGCTTAGGAGCTTTGAATTTATTTTTTAGGTTCTTCTGCTGCTTTCCTTTACCCTTCAGATATTTGGGCCCCGAGACATGGATTGCTTGATCACGGGAGGATCTGATGATCCCCATCTGGACAAGCTTATCATGTTCACTTGTTAGGGACTCAATGAAGGCATTGAGTGAAGGCATATTCCATCCAGGGGTTGTGAGATTCCCCGCATGAAATGTAGAGACAAAAACCGAATAATCAGCTCCAATTTTGGAGAGTATGGCGAGGATGAGCTGATCATATTCCTTCTCCACTTTACAATGCTTCAACAGTAAGACAATGTGCTTGAACTTTGTGAAAAATTCATTCAAGGTCTCGAAATTGGAAGGCTAGAGAGACATCAACTCATTCTCAAGATGGTATACTTTCAAATCATCCTACTTTCCATACACGATTTCCAATTTTTCCCATATTTTTTTTTTAGTCTTCAGTCCCGAAAGATGGAAAAGAAGATACTGGGAAACAGAGAGGCATAAGAATCCGAATTCTTCATCCTTCTTGTTCAAGAATCTAGCTTTGTCTGTCACAGAAGCAGGCTCTTCTTCAGTGTCCATAGTGACCCTATAGAGTCCTCTGGCATGTAGCTGGATCTCCATGTCTCCTTTCCATGAGTGGAAATTGAACGGAGTCAAGAATTCTATGGAAGAAGCCATCTGAATCTGCTGGAGTGAATGCTTTCACCCATTAAAAACTTGGGGTATTAAGTGGTAAGCCTTGGCTTTTGGTGCAGTGCTGGATTTTTGAGCTACTGCTCAATTTTCATGCAAGATCTATAAAAAACCTTGTTTTTGAGAGATCTGAGCTTCGTCCTGCCGTGAGCTTTGATACCATATTAATTTGTTACAGTGGTCTAGGAACTGAAAACATAGTCTCACAAAGAATACAGACAAATAATCATAAAATTGGCAAAATGGTGCTGCAATGGAACTAGCAGCTCTGTATAATCAAATGAATAATGAATAATACAATACAATGATCATGCTAGAAGCATGAATGCCAAAGCAATTCGAATTCCCAAGGAGGTCATTCGAATTGAATGAGTGAGTATAACTTAATTGAATGTAATCCACAGTCAACACTCAAGTTAACCACTGATCAAAACCCTAATTGACTCAACCGAGCCCTAACTAAAGTTGGAGTGCAATAAATGACTGAGTCTAACTGAAAGTAGCTCAAACACATGTCACTGCAATCCAACCAACAAGTGGTAGCACATCAACGACTCCAATGAACCCCGATCAGGTTAACTGAAGTGTAACTGACCATCAGAAGTGGTTGGAGGCACCCTTGTTGACTCCAGTTCCTTAAATAATCATTAAATAATCAATTTAATGAAGGAAGGCGCCTTCACTGCTCTGTTTAACTAATTGTAACCATCAGTTAGCAATATGGTGCATTAATGACACTTAGATCACCCTCGGAGTGCTCTAGTTAGCCTCCTTGAATGTAGGAGAAGGCTAAGTTTTCCTCCTTGACTAAAGGTAGGCGTGGGTGTACTCATGCTGATGTCATCCAATGCTCCTTTGATGTTAATTAAGTCAATAAAACTTAGGATAGTGGTTTAACTAGGACAAATTGACCAAAATGAGTGTGTATGGTGGTAAATGTCTCCAACAGTTAATGTTTGTAGTATTTATTTTTGTTTTAATGGCATGGTTACAAGTTAACTAGTTGCTTATATTGGAAAACTAGTTAACTAGTCTTATGGACTCTCTTTCGTAATTAGCATGATTAATTATTGTAATTATGTTAATTAGGCCTTATTTACATGTAATTAGATGTTATTAATCCATTGGGATTGATAATATATGGTTATTTTTTAAACAATTGGATTTGTGGTAAGTGTCATCATTTTTACACTAACTATCGTTTAGTGTCATAATTAACACCTTATTTACTGGTTAACCGTGAATAAGAATAATTAGCCTTTAGAAGTGGTTATCATATTAGATGTGGCTTGGATTGAAGGTGTGATGATTTTATATGATGTTAAGAAACCTTTCGAGACCTTGGATCATTTGTTGGAATAGTTATTGAATTTATTTTAATTTATTGGTAGTTAAAGGGATTTTGTCAAAAATAAATCATGGAAAAGGAAATTAAATATTTGTTTGACTAATCCGATGTGATAAAATTATCTAATTAGCCTTATATAGATAATAATATGTCCTTAATATACTTTGATATCCCCAGGGAACATTACATATTATATTATTGATGTCGATTAGGGTCCATTAGTTGTAACTATATCTCATTGTCTCCTATATATATAGAATGTATATAGAATAATTTATTCTCACAAGACTTTTGTCTCTTACTATACTTGTTATCACAATTAAAGAATAAGGAACATTAATATGTCTATATGTTATCACAATTTATGCCTTTTTTTCTTCTTTCATCCAGTTTTTGAAGCGTCAACCTTTGAGGTGGGTTAGAAGAAGGAACATTATTATGTCTATATGTGTTGGAGGAGGCCATTCTAGTAGTCATAACCATATTTTTACTTTCAGTTTTCCTTTCCAAATATTTAGTTTCAAGGATATGTATATCATGTTGAATATTCTCCTTTAAAGAGCCCATAAAGAGATCCAACAAATTATCTTTTGAAATATTCTTCACTCTAAGACCTAACTTCATCGCAACTAGACCTTTTTGCTTGAGATTTATCAACCAACTAAAGAAAGTGTTGCTATTAATATCCTCATAATGTGCAATCAATTCTTCAGTGAATTTAGAACAAGAGATAATAGAATCCTTTTACAATCACAAAGTCATTGGTACAATACAAATTGATCAGTCTATAAATATAATGATGCAATATTTACCTTTTGCAAAGTTGGCACTTGGTGTATATCAAATAATTTCTCCATTTGGACTATCCATGTTATTGGATCATTGCCATCAAAATTTCTCATGTCATATTGGGAATAAAGTAGTTCCTTAGATTCGAGTTGAACTCTTGATGATTTAGTGGACCATCAAAATTTGGAGACTCAGACATATTATTATCTAATTGTTTTTCAATTTTCTCAATACATGACTGGAATAAGTCCCCCTTTTCTTCCTTATCATCTTCTTGAGTAGACAAATGTGTAGGAAATATAAGTCTTGGGAAGAACATATTCAACATCTTAGCAGGGTTATACAACTACTAAAGGAGAAACAACTATATGAAAAACCTTCCCATGTTTCTTTAGGGTAAATGACGTAGAATATTTGGGTCATATTGTATCTCATGAAGGTGTCAAAGTAGACCCTAACAAAATTAAAGTTGTGACTCGACTAGAAGATTCCCAAAACCTTGAAGAATATTAGAGGATTCTTAAGTTTTACAGGGTACTACCACAAGTTTGTTTGGAACTATGGAATGATAGAAACACCTCTAACAACATTATTGAAGAAGGAAGCATTTTCTTGCACTCCATAGAAAACTCAATATTTTGAAAAAATTAAAGAGGCAATTTGAAAATCTCTTGTTTTGACCACACCAAACTTCACAAAAGCATTCATTATTGAATGTGTTTCCTCAAGAAATGGATTAGTATTGTTCTAATACAAGAAGGATGGACCCTTGCTTTTGAAAGTCGACCAATCAAGGGAAAGAACTTATAGAAACCCATTTATGAGAAGGAAATGATAGAAATACTACATTAACTTAAGCAAGGGGGACCTTACTTAATGGAACAGAGATTATATTCAAAAGAGTAACAAAAATGGGTAACCAAGATGTTGATATATGAGTTTGAAATCATCTATAAAAATGGAAATAAAATGTGGTGGCAGATGCACCCTCCAAAAAATATGAGGATGTTGAGGCATTAATTTGTACAATTTCAATTATACAACCCGATTAGGTAGTAATAGCAAGGGAAGAATGGAAAACCCACCTATATGTGTGGACGCTCATTCAAAATATACAACATACACTAGTCACTTCAAATACTTTTGTGTGGAAAAATGATACACTATGTTATAAGGATCACTTATATATATGTAAGAACTTCCAACTCAAACAAAATATCCTTTTGGAATTACACACCTCTCCTATAGGTGGGCACTTAGGAATCATAAAAACCTACCACATGGTCAAGAAGGAATTTTTTTGGGAAGGTCTTAAATATGATGTTTAAAAGTTCGTGGAATGTCATATTTAAGGATTTCCAACCAAATAAGGTTGAAACAATTAATGCCCAAGATATTTTACAACCATTAGGCACACCTTGTCAGTGTTGGGAGGAAGTCTCAATGGATTTTATCATAGGTCTACCCAAGTCAGAAGGAAAGAATTTTATTATGGTGTTTGTTGATAGACTCATGAACTATGCACACATTTTTTCACTCTCTAACCCTTTTAATGCAAGTACAGTAGTTGTATCCTTCATGTAAACAGTTCATAAGTTACATGGAAATCTAAAGATTATTGTAAGTGATAGAAATCCAACTTTCACAAGAAAATTTTGCACTAAATTATTTTCTTATTTGGGTACCCATTTAACTTATAGTTCATCTTATCATCCTCGGTCCAATGGGAAAACTGAGATAGTGGAATTTTTTTTGGATGTATATCTTCATTACTTTGCATTTAATAAACAAACACAATGGGTGAAATTGTTATCTTTGGTAGAATGGTGGTACAATACTTCCTTCCATACATCAACAAAATTGTCTCCATGTTTGGAACTTTATGGTTACCATCCTCCGTATATCACATATCCCTTAAACGGAAAATCTAAATTTGAAGTTGTGGAATATAACCTAGAGCATCAATAAGAAGTTGTCTAGATACTAAAAAAAAACCTAGCTATGTCAAAAAATAGGATGAAACAACAAGCAGATCAACATCACAGTGAAAAGCATTAGAGGAAGTTTCAACTCAAATTCCATGTCATCATGTGTTAGCCAATGAAATTGCTTTAAATTTGACATACCGTATAGGTCTCAAACACTTTTTTAATATAAATTTGGGGATAGGTATCATATAAAAAACTACTATTTTTGTTTGTATTTTCGACATATCTCCCCGTGTTTTTAGTCCAATTTCGATCGGGAGAGCTCGTTGGATGCAAAATTAAATTCTGCATCCAACGAGTACCCACTCGACATCATCATCATGTT
Source organism: Pseudotsuga menziesii (assembly GCA_001517045.1). Lineage (NCBI taxonomy): Eukaryota > Viridiplantae > Streptophyta > Pinopsida > Pinales > Pinaceae > Pseudotsuga > Pseudotsuga menziesii. The sequence continues at coordinate 278,765 of LPNX010303816.1, forward strand.
TTTTCAGGTATTTCTTGTTTTTGGGGTAGCGGGGTACATCAAAAGTATGCCGAGTGGGTACTCGTTGGATGTGGAATTTAATTCTGCATCCAACGAGCTCTCCCGATCGAAATTTGAGTAAAAACACGGGGAGATATGTCGAAAAAACAAACAAAAAAGTAGTTTTTTTCTTTTCTTCCTCCAAAATTAATAAATATTATTTTATTATTTTAACTATCATTTTATTAATTTTTTTTAGGAGGCCCATTTTGAGTTGAAATTTCCTCTAATGAGTTTTGAAGAACCGGATTGGGTATTTCTGAGGATACAACCTTACAAATATATGTCCCTAAATCAAATAAATAAGGAAAATAAATTATCACCTAGGTACTATGGTCCTTATAAAGTGTTGGATAATATTAGTAGTATGACTTAGAAATTAGAGCTCTTTTCATGTTCAAGGGTACACCTAGGTTTCTATTTTTATTGCTTGAAGAAGGTAATATGAGACAATATCTCAATTCAAACTATCTTTCCATAGCTTGATGAAGAAGAAAAGTCATACTAGAACCTAAATACATCATTGAAACAAGCACCAAATAAGTACTAAATCATACTATTATCGAGTACCTTATCAAGTTGAAGAACTTACCAGTTGAATATTCGACATGGGAATATGAGTCCTTCATATAGAAGCATCCACAACTACCCAAGCGTTGAGGGAAAAAGTTGTATGAAGGGGAGGGGCATGTTAAGCCCTAAATGGTGGTACATTACCCCCTATATTGTTGTAAACTACATATTATTTATGGCATCCTCGGTCCATTAGTGGAAATTCTCATTAGTATTATTATTATATTGATGTTGGATGGGGTCCATTAGTTGTAATTGTACCTCTTTTTCTCCTATATATAAGAAGGAGACCTTTTCATTTGAGGCATTTTTCTTGTCATGTCTTGTGGACTTAGTACACTCTATAAGGAGGTTTCCCCATCAAAGAGGATTTCTATTCATATATTTTCTTCATTATTAAGGTGTGGATTACTCTTTCTGGTCCATTTATGCTCTTTTGGGTAATTTGTTGCATAACATTTCCCTTCTATAGTAACCCATGTTCCAGAGATAACTTTATTTCTAATATTTGGGACTTAAATACCCTATTATTTTCCTATTCACAAACAACAAGTTATAAAGTGGAGTTTGTTGTGCAACAAAATCCCCAAAAGAGCATGAAAGGAACATAAATAGACCAAAAAGAGTAATACATGCCTTAATAATGAATAAAATAGATTAATAGAAAGCCTCTTCGAGGGGAAAACCTCCTTATACAATGTACTAAGTATATAATACAAGACAAGACAAGATGCTTAAAATTAAAATGTCTCCTTACTATAGGAGACAAAGAGGTACAATTACAACTAATGGAACCCAATCGACATCAATAATATAATAATACTAATTAAAATTACCACTAATGGACCCAAGATGACATCAATAATGTGTAATGTGCCACAATATAAGGGGTAATGTACGACCATTTAGGGATTAATGTGCCCCTCCCCTTTAGACAAGTGTTGTCCTCAATGCTTGGTTAGTTATAGATGCTTATATAAGAAGGACGTGTCTTCCCATGTCAAATATTCAACTTGTAATTTCTTCCACTTGATGAGGAACTCAATAATAGCTCGATTGCATAGTTTTTTGGTCCCTATTTCAATGATTTGTTTGGGTTCCAATATGACTTTTCCTTTTTCATCAAGCTCTAGAAATATAGTTTGAATTGGGATCTTATGTCCTATTTCCTTCTTTAAGAAAAAAATGGAAAACTAGGTGTACTATTGAAGATGAAGGGAGCTCCAATTTGTAAGCCATACTACCAATATTCTACAACAATTTATAAGGACCATAGTACTTAGGTGCTAATTTATTGTCCTTTTTTAGTTTCTTAAGGGTCATATATTTGTAAGGTTATAGCCTAATAAATACACAATCCCATTCTTCAAAACTCCTTTCACTACAATGTTGATCTACTTATTGTTTCATCCTATTTTTTGACATAGTCAGGTCTTTCTTGAGTATCTAGAGAAATTCTTATCGGTGCTCTAGGTGATATTCCATAGCTTGAACTTTAGCTTTTCCTTTTAAGGTAGATGTGATAGATGGAGGATGGTACCCATAAAGTGAAATAGATGAAGACATTTTTATGACATATGGAAGGAATTATTGTACCACCATTCTTCCAAAGATAACCATTTCACCCATTGTGTTTTTTTAACAAATGCAAAGCAACAAAGATATCCTTACAAACATGTGTTCACTATATCGGTTTTCCCATCAGGTTGAGGTTGATAAGATAAACTGTGAGCCAACTGGGATGTACCCAAACAAGAAATTAATTCAATCCAAAATTTTCTAGTGAAAATTGGATGTCTATCACTTACACTAATATTCAAGTTTCCGTGTAACTTTTGAACTGATTCCATAAATGTTGTGGTTATTGTACATTCATTAAAAGGGTGAGAGATTTAACAAAAGAGTGCATACTTTGTGATTCTATCAACAATCACCATAATAGCATTTTTCCCTTCTGAATTGGGTATACCTTTGATAAAATCCATTGAGATTTCCTCCTAGAATTGACAAGGTATGTCTAATGGTTGTAAAAGACCTAGGGTCTTAACTGTTTCAACCTTATTTTTTTTTTAAACAAAACATTCTTCCATGAACCTTTAAACATCAAATTTAATACCTTCCCAAAAAAATCCTTCTTGACCATGTGGTATGTTTTTAGGAATCCTGAGTGCCCACCTATAGGAGAGGTGTGTAATTCAAAAAGGATAGTTGTTTGAGTTTGGATTTATTACATATATATGAGCAATACTTATACAATATTGAATCATTTGTCCACAAAAAAGTATATGATACATTGGGATCCTCTTGTAGCTTTGAATGGGCATCCACACTGATATGTCATTCTTCCATTATTCCCTTGCTACTACTACCCACTCGGGTTGTATAATCAAAATCACAAAAGTATCCTCATTTTTTATTGGAGAGTGCATCTTTCACCACATTTTGTTTCCCTTTTTCATAGATGATTTCAAAGTTGTAATATCTGTATCCGGATATTCTCGAAATCTATCTCAGTTCAATAGTCCAATAGAAAATAGTGCCATGCTAGATAATTATATAAGAGTAAATTTTGAATCTAAATGATGATGAAAGATTACAACGTGAGGGACACATATATAATAATCGTAAAGGCACTTTGGATCCCATCCATGAAATGATGCGTCCTTTTAGAATAGTTTACTAATAACTATTTAGTATTATTAAGATTTAACATTTATATGTTGTATTTATATTACATTCATTCTTATATTTTATTTATATTATATATAATTAATTTTTATTTATATTTATAATGTTTCCTTCCTTTTGAGATATGCTTTGTCCTCAAAGCATATTGATGAATACAATGTTACATCTTTTTGTTTTGTAAGTGTTGCTGTATCTTTCTTCTCTACCATCGACAATTTCCTTTTTGATATTTCGTCCTTGAATATTTTGACTATAATGTTTTTCATTCCTTAATTCCTCAATTTGTGTGGTCAATTACTTAATACGCTCTTTTAACCGATGATTTTCCTTCTCTATTAACATATTACTAATTTCTTGCTTATTAATTTCAAATTGGATATGATGATTGGTTGCTTTATAATGCTCTAGATTGCCCAATACTGATTGTAATTTCATTTTTATTTATGAATATGTAATCCCCATAATTTGTGACTTCTAGTTATCTTTTCTTTGATAATAATGGACACCTGTGCAAGAACCCTAATTGTTTATTTTTGTAAAACTTATTCCTTTGACTTCATGTAGGTTGTGTGTAGATTGGGTGGTTGGGAAGAAGGATTGTAACCCTCCCCACCCAAGTTCAAAACTTTAGGATTAACTTTTATAAAAAGAAATATCAATCCTTGGGACTCACCCTTATAATATTGGACTTGTAAAGAAATTTAATCTTTGTCACTCTAAAAATACAATTAATCCTTCACTTTTTAGTTTAATTCTTCCCCCTTTATCATAAACCTCATTTTATCAATGTAATGGTTTTTTTTTTATGAAACAAAGTGTGGTTTGTGTTTTTTTTTCTTTTTCCTCTTCTTCTTCTATTTACTTTTTTTATTCTATGACGTGTTTATAAAACCACGTGTGATTTCTATAAACATTTGTGTTTTTTTTCTTTTTTTTCTTTTCTTTTTTTATTATTATCTTGCCTCTTATGTTTTTCCTTCTTGGTTAAAGACCAAAGTTTCAGGAAACCCCTGGGAAAATGGTTAAAAACCAAATTACACAGTGTAAATAATGAATAAGGGCTATATCACTCTGATACCAATGTAATATATGTATATGGATATTCTCGAAAGATATCTCACTGGAATAGTTCTATAGAAAATAGTTCCATTCTATATAAATATATAAGAGTGAATATTGAATATGAATGATGATGAAATATTACAACGTTAGTGTCATATATATAATAATCATAAATGAACTTTGGAGACCATCCATGAAATGATGCGCCCTTTTATAACAGTTTACTAATAACTATTTATGTGTTATTAAGATTTAACATTTATGTATTTTATTTATGTTACATTCATTCTTATATTTTATTTATATTATATATAATTAATGTTTATTTATATTTATAACAAAAGTCATATCCCAACATCTTGGTTACCCATTTTTGTTGTTATTTTGAAGAAAGTCTATGTTACAACAAGTATTTAAGACTATCATGATCTATTTTTGTTGATTATATAGTTGTCATTGATGTCAAATGTGTTCACGAATGACAAAGGAATAACCAGTGGATATGATGGCAGGACAAACTTAGTGAAAGGCTAAGGTAGTGATGGCATGACACATATGATGACATGGAATATGATGGTGTCCTAATGATGATGTCATAAAAGTTCATTTATAACAAATGCAATGGATGAGATGGACATGGATGATAAGACAACATGAATGACTGATCTGAAGACTTCCAAGACAGTGTCAACAGTATGATGTAAACAATGGTTAATGAAACAAAGAGAAAAGGTCGAATTGAAGTAGAGATGTAGTATGAATGGAAAAGCTTGTTAGACAAATGAAGATTGGAACTACAGAAGAGGGAAATGAATGGGAGATAGAGTATATGTAACCATCAAAGAACGGAGAAACTATATTTGCGAGAGCCTTTATAAATTCTTCAAAGAAACTATATCTGCGAGATTTTTTATAAATTCCTTATAATCAGTGGCATGATGAAATTCTCTATGTATATAAATATTCAAAACTGTTAGAAATAGTCGCAGAGGATTTCTGCAAAGAAATTGTGCAGATCCGCAAAATCATGGTGAGATCTGCATTCGATCTAAAATCGACAATCAGGAAGCATCCCGCATGAGATCCGATGTCTAAGGATCAGTCCTGCAACAATCAAGATCAGACGGCTTATATTAGTCCCACACTAGATCCGACGGTTAAGGATTAATTCCGATTATTAGGTGAACATCCAAAGTTCCGCAAAAGATCAAGATCGGACGGCTGATATTAGTTCTGCTAAAAGAGATCGATGATGCGCAAGAAAAAATGTGAAAAGGGAATTGCGGAAATAATGTTTAAAGATTCTATGAACCAGCAATCCGGAATATCTAAGGTCGGGAAATGCTTCGCAAAAGATCGACGGTGCAGAAGAAAAATTGCGGAAATAAGCTTGCGGAAAGGAGCTTGCGAAAATAAGCTTGCAAAAAGGAGCTTATGGAAATTTGAGATATGATTTGAGGAAATGCTACATTTCCGCATTTCGAATCCCGCATCCCACAATCTGCATATTATCTTAGATCAACAGTCATGGAAGAGCCCACAGGAGATCAACGATGCGGAACAATTGATGCGGAAAGACAACTACAGAAATCGCGAAAAGAAATTTTTGAAAAGTCACAAACCCACATTCTGCATTCCACATCTTGCCTCAGATCAACGGTCAGGAAAACGCCCAATGAAGATCAACGGTGGGGAATTGTTGATGAGGAAACCGTGGTGCAGAAATACGATTTAGAGGAGGAAATCTATGTGTTAGATTGATGGACCGAAGAGTCTCAAAATTAGATCAACGACCTAGATTGATTATAGAGAAGGATATTGCAAAAACACCATAAAATGTTAAGTTGAGCCGCCAAAATGATTTTTGAGGTGCTAAATGAATGAAAGGGTGCGGAAGAATGTTCTGGTTCGATATTTACATGAAGTAAATATTTCCTGCAATCCTTACAAGTGATGCCCGCAAGTATGAAGAGATTATACACCATTATTGGAAGAGTATCTGATAGTTTAAATTTATAATAATTAAATGTTCATAAACACAGATTATCAGATTTGAAAGGGCAGGTTTGTGAAAGGGTGTGTTTCTAGAACAATACGTCCGCAAGAAACGTGAAGATACTTATACGCAGAAGTATCAGTGAGAGAAAGGATCTTGAGGTCCACATCAGAAAATCAGAAACAGAGACTAGTGGTTGTGACAAAATGGAGGGAAACGAGATATAGCATATTACAGAAAACATATTAGGGTGGTAGGGTGGAATTAGGGCAGGAAACATGCCTGTAAGGGGTTATTTCCTCCTCCGAGCAGAAGCTGGTAAATTGGGTGTAGGAGAATCCTGTCAGTTGTAGCTGACAAAACAGGGTGTCGTAGCATCCTTTCAGTAGCAGTTGATAAACCAGGGGATCATAGCCTCCTTCCAGTGGTATCTTGTAAATAGGGTGTTGTAACATCCTTTCAGTAGTAGTTGATAAACCAGGGGGTCGTAGCCTCCTTCCATTGGTAGCTGGTAAATAGGGTGTCATAGCTTCCTTTCAGTAGTAGCTGATAAACCAGGAGGTCATAGGCTCCTTCCATTGGTTCTTGGTAAATAGGCTGTAATACCATCCTTGTCTGTAGCAGCAAGAAAACTATTCATAAATAACAATTTTGTAATAGTAGGACGATTGGTGGCTTACCCCATTGGGCTTCCACATTAAAATTGGGTTCTGTGTATTCTTGTTGTTATGTATTTTAATTATAGATTTAAAAAGTGGTTAAATTAGGAAAAATATGACAATACTGATTCACCCCTCCTCTCAATATTGACCAATAAACCAACAATTGGTATCAGAGCAGGTTCCTTCACTACAGTTTAACCACTGGAAGGAAGATCCCATTAAAACCACTATGGATCAACAAGAATAGATTTACACATTAAATGAATCTCCAATACTTGGAAAATTAGAATACATATTTTGGAGTATAAGAATGAAAATTTATCTGAAGGCATTGGGACATGATGTATGGAATTCAGTGGTCATTGATTACTTCCCACCAAAGAGGATAAGGAATCCAAGAAAAGTAACTCAATGGCAATGGCTTCAATCCTTGATGAATTACCTAATGATGTCAAAGAGAAGATAGGTGAATGTAACTTTGCAAAGAAAATTTGGGACAAGATAAAAGACCTCTACTCGGTTGAGCAAAGAGAAGAAGGAAGACTTGTTGTTCTCAAGGATGTTAGTGAAGATGAAAAGATAAGTGAAGATGAAGAAAATGTCAGATGAGGAATCATAAGTGGACATAGAAGCCCAATACATGGCTGTTGTAGATGAAATTGAAAAATGTAGGAAAAAGAACAAAGTCTTTAAAGAAAAATTGTCAAAATATCAAGAAGAAAATAAGTCAGAAGAGGAAGTCAAAACCATCCAAGAAGAGCTACGCAATTCAAGAAAACAAGTGTTGGCTAGTATGGAAGAGGTTAAGAGCTTAAAACAATAAGTTGTTGAATCCAAGGAAGAATTTAAAATATCAGCTAACTGTTAGTGAGAAGTTCAAGGAAAGTACTGAAGCTCTTAATAAATTCCTCAGCTTACAAATATCCCCCAAGGATAAAACGGGTCTTGGATATAATCATAAAGGATCAAGCTCCATCATTCATGAAAATGTTGAAATTTTTAAATGTCAACATGATGCCTCCAAAGATACACCAGGAAGCAGAAGAATCACAAGGAAATGAAGTCCAGTTATCATAATTCTGCACATCCTCCCAAGATGAAAATTTTCAGAAGACATGTAAATGAAAAGAGTCATTACAAGCAAAAAAACTAGAGATTCTCCAAACATACATTCTATGGATATTGTCATTTATCTCACAAGTTTGGTCACAAGACTGATGATTGTAGAATCAAAGAAGAAGATGAAGGGCTGATAAGGAAAGAAGACACCAACATATCTAATTGAAAAGGACTTATTTGTTTCATATGTCACAGTATTGGACACTTTGCAAAACATTGCAAGAATAGTACATACTGATCTTCCCAGGAAACTCAGAAAAAGGTATGGAATATGAAAACCAAGGAACAAAGAAATAAAAAACCAGTGAATAGAGTACCTCTTGGAAAAATATGGAGAAGAAAGGAAGACTCCAAAGATATAGAATAAATAAAGATTTCAAACATTAGTGAGGTCTCCAAAGATGATGATGAACATAAATATGCCATAGATAAAAAGGGCATCCATTATAAGGAAAAACAAGATGGATATGTAAAAGGATACACCGATAAAAATGAAGGTGATGAAAAAGGATGTAGTGATGACTGTGGGATCCTTTCCTAAAATATATCTCATGATTTAAAGAAAACCCTGAAAATAACATTAGAAAGGATCATATACTCAAGGGGAGTTAAAGTCAAGAAGTTCCAATTGGTATCTAAGAAAAATTCAATTGGTATATAATGTTGAATTATATTGAAAGCTATCTTCTTCAAAGATGATGGGTGATTGAGGTTGGTGTATGGATGACATAAGAGAAAGTATGAAGTAACGCAAGAACAACAAAATGTGTGAGTCATGAAGACCATGATGTTTGCAATCAAATAGAAGATAAAGATTATTATGTTCACTTAGTATTTGAAGTCACGACACATAAAAATTGTTGACAATAGAAGAAAACTCAAGTCTAAAAAATAGAAAATTCAGTCTATTGATAAGGTAGCAGGATGAGTTTAGGATTAACAAAGGAAAATGTTGAGGTTATGAGTCTTTGTGTCTAAGATAGTGAGACTAGAGAAACTATGTGATAAACTGAAGTAATCTTTTTGTTGAGGATCTGAAGTTATGGGTCTCTGGACAATTGATAATATAGATCTAAAAGCCAAAAGAATCCAGTAGTATGTGCTAGGTTTTTATATGAAGATCTAAATGCACATGCTTAAGTATTTTTGGTAAAAGCGGAAGCCAGTTAATTTACATGAAGAATAGACCATTAGATATGGTAGCAAGATAAGTTCAGTGATGACAAAGTAATAACAAAGAACAAGATGGAAAACTAGAAGAAGAAGTATATATTGAACACCCTGAATGGTTTCTCTTGTCAGAAAACAAAGATTATGTCTGTAAACTGAAGAAGGCACTCTATGGTCTTAAACAATATCCAAGAGCATGGTTTTCAAGACTAGACAGTTACTTGAAACAACAAGGTTTTAAAAGAGGAGCCACTGAAAGTAATCTTTACCTAAATATTGAAGATAAAA
>LPNX010303843.1:0-100379 GCA_001517045.1 Pseudotsuga menziesii
CGTTATCTAACTGTAGATAACGGTTTTGATCTCCTTTATATGTAACACTCATTCACGTAATAAATTATTGATTTGCTGAGGTTCTTCACGGCCTGTGTCACCTGCAAAATACACAAATTTATGTTTTATATAAATCTCAAATAAATTCATGCTATAGACTAATCTCGCGTTCCAACAAATAAAAATATCTAAACATTGGCTTTACCTCTGATCCAATGTATACTCCGTTAAATTCAACTGAAACACCAGCACGAACACGGCTCACGCAGATAAGAAAAATTCAGAGTGAAATATTTAATCAAGAAAAGAATAGTAGAATAGATTGGATGGCCTGCAATCAATCTTACAAGATACATTAGCACGGGCATCGAGAATGTAATCCGTATGGCGAGGATTTGGTGGATGAGGATTGTTGATTGTGAAATATGTTGTGTAGTAGTTCAAACCAATAAAATCAAATGACCCTTTCAACTCTTTGGCCTCTTCACTGGTAAACCGTGGTAAGCGTTTTCCAACTAGCCTCCTCATAGAATCAGGGTACTTCCCAGATGTTAATGGATCCAAAAACCTTTTGGCAATCTGAAATTAAACAAACGGTATGAAACTTATAACAAACAAGATCATTATTATTATTAATAACTAAATACTGTAGAAGAAATTTGATACCATCCTATTCGAAAGTCAATTGCTCTCTGGGTAGCCGTTTGATCAAGCAAAGAATTCGTGAATGGCACCATCCAATTCGCTGCAAGTGGTATGCCTATCGAGCCATTCTGTTTTCCCTGTAATTTATTTTCAACATTTAAACAATCAACTTCAACCGGAGATGTGTATCTTCTTCTTGAAAAGTAGTCATAACTTTCTTAGATTTAAAAGATGACCTATTCTGAGTACCTGGTACTTAGTCTTATATATTTTTACAGCTATGCTATGTGCAAGAAGCGTATTGTGGGAAACAATGTAAGGCTCTGTTGCAGAATTGCCACACGTACAGTTTCCAAATCCAGCCGAACAGCGCCCAGGTGCCGTAACCCCAATATCGAAGCCCAAATATGCGAAGCTAAACGGTTCGTTTACAGTGGCCCAATACTTGACACGGTCCCCAAAAGCTCTAAAACATTCTTCAGCAAAAAAGCCGAAATCCTCCCCAAAAGAAAGAAAAAATGAATCATAAAAATGTCTTAAGACTGAGGGATCACCAGCAATTGGCATGGTAATGAAGAGCATAAACAGCAGACTCAACATGCTGAAGCAGAAAACCATACATTTTTCTCTTCAAGCGATCAATGTTTTCTACCACCTTAGTGTCTTTTATACTTTTTTTTAAACCTTTTTTTAAGTTGATATAGCATGGCTGCAATTTGGATGTTATCTTGCTGCGACTAGATTTTGACCGTTGAGGAACAAACATGATCTTCATTTTCTACATGAAACCTAGCATCCAATACATCCTCCATAAATTTCAAAAACCAATTCTATGCTTCTTGTTGGAGATCCTTAGCCAGATCCATTGTTCCGTTTACTCCATTTCTATTGACCCGATCAGTGCCAGTACCTCTTAAGGTTGCTTCTAAAAAACTTTACTCACAGCTTTTATGTTGTTGGGATTTATAGATGTGCCAAGAGACTTGCGATTCATTGCACAAGTCGTCAAAGGAGCAGCTGATCTAACATGATTGTACAAAAACACACTTCACCAACGCAGTAACATCTTCACGATCAAATCTGGTGCCTTCACAAATGTCTTCAGGATGAAAAATAATTTGTTCATAAATGTCTTCACACTTGAGTATGAAAAGGGTTCTTCGTAACCCTAGTGCACTAACAAACTTCTCAGTAACAGCTTTGATATAGAGGCAAATGTGTTATAGAAATCTGCAAACACTGAATTTTTTCAATATGAGGTTGCCCAAAGGTCACAACTTGAACATCCTTTTCTCAACTATACTTTATCGAAAGATCATGTACACAAAAGGTATCTATAGCTCCATCCATTGAATGCCTAGTAATCATAATGGACAACCTATTATTCCTTTTCTCGTTTTGTGTATTTTCTCAACTGCTTCGAAAATACATGTTGTATTATGGTAGGCAGAACAACAAAACCTTGATGTACCACTGAACCATACATGCCAAGGTCATGCTGCTTGAAAAACAAATCTTCTACCCAGTTCCGAATGCTTTATCGCTTATCAGCAATCTGACCATATTACGATTTGTTTGAAAAACAAATCTTCAACCCAGTTCCCAATGCTTTATCACTTATCAGGAATCTGACCATATTACGATTTGTTTGGGAACTTTTCTTTAATTACTGTTCACTGCCACGTTATGGGTACCTTTAGTTACAATCATGTTCTGGGTACTTTGATTGTAGTACCTACAATCAGCAAATTGCATAAGGCAGGGACTTGCTGCCTTTAGCAACTATCCTTGTTGTATATAGTTGTGAAGTACTAAACAGTTGTAAATATTGTATATACTTGTCAATTCATGTGGCCTTATTACTTATATATATATTGTTATTACTTATATATATATTGTGTATAGTTGTAAATTATTTATATTTATAAAATTTAAAAATTCATTATATATATTGTATATAGTTGTAAATTATCCATATTTGTATTCCTCACATTTATGGTGAATACGACGAAATATATTATCTTGATATGCTATGTCTCCAGAACTACTAAATACTTTCAAGCTTGTCAACATTCATCCAAGAGTTAAAGTTAATAACAAATTTGTAAAAATTTTATTTTGTTAATTTTTTTTTAACTACAATATGTTATCTTTTTCTTTTTGAATTTTAGGTTCACGCCTACAATATAAAATTTTAATTTAGTTAATATTTTTTATAAGTGCTACCTGTCATTGAGTAGGAACATATTGATTGGTTATTGTAAAGATAAAAATGTAGACATCTCATTGATATGAAGGTTGTTGCATATACTCTTGGGATGTTGCCAAGTTCTCATGGTTTAACAAAAAATAAGACCTTAATTTATCTTTCTAACTTCCACAATCCTAGAACCCATTCCATTTTTTATCCTCTTTAAATGAGTTACTATAAATATTTTCCTTTTTGTGTTAACACCAACTTTGTAAACAAATTATTCAGTTAATATTGTTTTTAATTTCCACATGTCATTTTTTAAAAGTTTATGTTAACATCAACATTGTAGAATCTATATTTAGTTATTATTTTATAAGTGTCATTTCTGAGTTTTACTTGGAGTACTTCACCTTCATGATGTTTTTAATTGCCACATGCCATTTTATTTGAAGTTTAGGTTAACATCAATATTGTAATTTTTTTATTTAGTTAATATTTTTATAAATGTCGCTTAATAGCTTTACTTTGAATACGAAATTAAACTTCACTCTCATAATGAGATTTGGAAAATGCATATCTACACAATAATTGATTTCCCATAATCTGAATTAAGCTTCATCGATAAGATCTTACTTGGTTTTTGTAACTTCCAACATAATTATAATATAAAATATAAAACCTACCTAAAATAGAATACAATAGATAATGAAGAATGTTTACTCTAAGATAACAAATAAAATCCAATCTACTACTTGAGGAACAATAAAATCAAAGCTTTCCATCAAAGTCAAGTCATTGTTCTAAAACGGTTTTGTAGCGTAATTATTAAAACTGATTATATAATGTCTTAGGCATTCCTTGCGAATGTAATTTTCAAATACGAAGTTTGGTTATCCTCACTACTTTAAAAAAAGTGGTGTTACATTTGGTCATTTATTTTGTTCTCTATTATATATATGAGTCAAATGGATGTAGCTTGGGTGGTTGGGAGGAATGAATGTTACCCTCCCCACCCAGGTTCTACTCTTGTAAGTGACAGGATGCTCTTGTGGAGCCCTTTGTAACAAATGTTGTGAATGATGAGCTGACCATACCTTGATTCAGTTTGAATATCAGGTATTGGTATTTTCGGTGGAGTATCCCTCTAACAAATGGTAAACCACATTTTAAAAAGGACTCATGAGCAATAGATTATCGAGGAGCCTTATTTTTCTGGTTATATAGAATTCAACATAACGTAACAATAGCAACGTTGGGTCATTTGTTTCCCATGTATGGCAACAAGTACATGATATATTCCGGCAAACAATATCCACCCCGCAGCAGAGTGATTAATGCTCTTGCTGTGGGGTCCTCACGTTTAGAAAGATTTGGCAACAGATAACAACTTGCCGGAGCAGCTTCCTGGATGGAATACCCATCATCCATCCTATGCACGACCATGCAGCGTGATCGCATTTACACGGGGCTCCACGTAGTTGTCTGAAATAAATGAGGACCCTTCGTAGATACAACATCTAGGTGAGGGATCCTCCGTAGATACGGAAGATGGGGGACGGATGGTAGTAAAGGCTTTCCCAAGATGACTACCTTCTTCTTCAATCATCGATTTCATAGGGGATAACCTTCTCGGCAGCATTCAACCAGGACTAGAACCTTCAACCAGGCAACATAGCTGAATCAAAGCTTTCGGCAGCCAGGTAAGTGCGAAAGCCATGTTTCTCTTAAATAAGCCCAATTGTTTTTATCTAACATTGAGATAAGAAAGAATTGTATAACAAAACATAAAATCTCTTATATATATAAATAAATAATTCTATTAAATATATAACAGATGATATATAAATAGGAGTTATAGTTCCATATTTTGTTCCTCCGTGAGATCTGGGATAAATTCATTAATGATGTGGAGCATCAATCTGAGAGTTATAGTTCCAAATGATATATAAATAAGAGTTATAGTTCCAGATTTTGTTTCTAGAATATACACTGGAGTATATTCTAATATATACACTATATACATTGGTGTATATACTAGAAAATACATCAATGTATATTTTAAAACCATCAATGTATAAAGTTGATACTTCATTCAAATAAACACGTCATTATATTATGTAAAGTCCAAAGACATGAAATTATTTTAATAACTATAATTAAACGAGATTCGCGAGACATGTACTCACCCCATATTTGTTTGTGCTAAATGTAGAGTCCATGTATATAACATTATTGTGGGAGTATTTCACCATCATTGAGAGCATCCAACTAGTTTGTATACTAATGATAAATGGAACATTTTGCACAACATCTTGTTGTTGGTAGAAAAAAAAATTATCTGAATATTGATTGTACCAACAATCCATGCTAGTTGGATCTCTTTGGTCCTTCACATATTCTTTCCTTTTTAGATCGTTCTACATGTTTAAAATATCTTTCCTTGTCATTAAGGTGTCTCGATTTGTCCCTGTGAACAACTGACCATATTGATGCTCCACATTAGAAATGAATTTATCCCAGAACTCATGGAGAAACAAAATATGGAACTATAACTCTTACTTATATATCATATGTTATATATTTAATAGAATTATTTATGATATATATAAGATATTTTACGTTTTGTTATACAAGCCTGCCTTATCTCAATGTTAGATAAAAAAAATTAGGCCTATTTAAGAGAAACATGGCTTTCGCACTTACCTGGCTGCCGGAGGCTTTGATTCAACTGCGTTGTCTAGTTGAAGGTTCTGGTCTTGGTTGAATGCTACTGAGAAGGTTCTACCCTGCAAAATCGATGATGGAAGAAGAATAAAGTCAGCTTGGGCAAGCCTTTCCTGCCATTCATCACCCAAATGCCGAACCTACAGAGGATCAGTTGCCTAGCTGTCAGATCTATGGAGGATCCTCATTTATTTCAGACAATCACATTGAGCCCCATGTAAGTACGATCATGCTGCATGTTCATGCATAGGATGGGCGATGGGAACCCAGTTTGAAGATTCATGCGATGGGCGATGTGCATCCCGTCTGAAGGTTCATGCGATGGGCATCTAGCCGGGAAGTTGCTCCGGCAAGCTACTATTTGCTGCCGAGTCTTTGTACATGTGAGGATCCTATATCAAGAGCATTAATCACTCTATTGCTGGGTGGATATTGTTTTCCAAACTGTAATAGATTCGGTTGCACGGTTGTACCATAGAGACCGTGTGAACTCATTCACCTTAGACCTAGTTGTTTAACTCGTCTTCCTTAAATTATTCGTTATCTATGGGATCGAGGTAGAACAAGTTTTGTTTATTTCACATTTCTATTTTATTTATTAAAATTGATTTTTTGGAATACTTGTTTGAGTGAAATAATCAATTAGTTATTTTCCATATTACAATTAAGTATATATTTTTGGAAAATGTAGGTTATTTGAAAATAATGTAAAATATGTATTTGGGTATTTGTGTAAATTTTATAGGTTAAAGAGAGAGAAACAAAGTTAATTATATATTTTTATTAAGATATATTCTCTTTGTGTGAGATTATATTGGCTTATCTTAATATATATCTTGGAATTGCAAAACCGATATTTGTATTCAGCTGTAATTGCTTGGAGATGCAATGCCAACAATTAATCATAGAATGGTATCATAAATAAGTAACATCGCATTGTTATTATGTATCTTGATATCCTTTTCAAAAGTACAAAAATATTATGAAGAAGTGGAAGACAATTTATGCTTAATGAAAATCTCTAGGGAAAAAAAAATTTATTTGGTTTTAATTCCCTTGAGGTGAGATGCCAATAATTATAATAATAGTAGTAATAGTAATAATAATAATAATAACATAGTCACTTTTATTTGGGATAATTTGGCAAGCACTTAGAGAAATGTCATATTTTGATGCCAATTAGATTTCAAATTACCTAGATTAAGAGTTTGAAACCATCTATTAGTCAATATAGAGTCTAGGGAGATTATATATATATATATAAGGCCTACAATTTCCTAATGCATAAATGATGTTTCTCTACCTATACATTAATTTTAGTTTGCTCATTTTTTCTAGATAGTGTTTAGCTTAGTATTCAAGAGGATTTATACAAAATAGGGTGTTTTCCTAAATTTCAAGTAGCCACCTTATAATCTCCTCTCCACATATACATTGTGTTTTCCCCATTTTATTAGTTGTTAATACCACATAAAATCTATCTCCTTTTCTTACTCTACACATCAAAACACTAAGTGCTACCTCTTTACATCGAATCCCTTACTCTAACCATCAAAGCCACAATAATGTCCACAACAATACCAATAAATACAAGGATACACACAATAATGTTACTTGGACAGCCAAGTTTTTTTTAAATTCAAAATCTATATCTGCCATAATTTTTTGCACTTTTTCACTACAAATAAGGACACGTTTTCTACTCAGTACATTTCCTATGGCTTGGGGTGGACCACAATAGACTGAATGACACCAGAAATAAACTCATTTCTATATGCAATAGAGATAAAAATAACTAAGAGTAAGGGATGGAAGGCATACCTTATTCTGGAAGGTTGTAGTCAATCCCCGTTGAGATTTTCAGCCATGCTTGTATCTACAATTCATCCTCCACAAAAACGAGCAAGGAAAGCATGATATATGTTAAAGTGTTAGGCCTACTCTATCATATATAAAACCAATATATGTAAATCAAAGTAACTACATCATCTATGGATAAAGAGCCTACATAGTTACACACATACAATGGATGAGAAATGGATATTTATATTTATTATATTGACACCCCATTTACATGTTTTCCAAGTCAATAGCCCATTTATGCTTGTCTTAAAGCATTAGCTAGCTACAATTAACAAGATATTTCATTTTAGCATAGATGACAACGTCGGGGACATTGCCATCTCGTGGCTCCTGTTTGCTCATGCAATGATATGCTTGCTCCACCATTTTATTATTTTGACTTTTCATGTATGGTTTTGAAAACATCTGAAAAGCCTGAAATGATCCTAGTCCAAGTCTATCTCATAGATCTATAGAATGATGTCGTGGTAAGAATTTTTTTATGGAATACATCAATCAATAAAACCATTTTGAGGCTACTGTGTTCATTTTTTTTCTCTCCTTTTCTTTGAACTTTCCATTTATTATTCTTTTATGTACCTTTTAATTTCCATTTGAGCATAACAGATTAATATGAGAAATAAGTTTGTAAACATTTATTTCAAAAAGTAATATTATTCATTTAATTATGTGTGCAATACTATGGATGTTTATTTTTTATTTTTTAGTCAGTTATTTAAATTTGCTAATAAAAATACAAAAAAATTAAATACACTAAAATTATTGGCAAAGGTCAATGTCCTTTGATACATAAGGGGCTTAAAGCCTAGGGTAAATATTCCCATCTCCTTCCACTGCCTCACAGAAGGTTGAAATCGATGATCTCATTAATATAATATTTTAGACCAACACCATGGAAAATAGATTTTGTAGGCCTTCCAAGTCTTAATGTATCAAAAAAAAAACCCTTCCTACTTGAGGGTTCCAACTTGGTCCTCTTCTCCATTGGTATATGGATGTAAACTAGATAACCAATAAGTGAAAATGAATCACCTTTGGCTTCACACTATGGAATTCCTCCCCTGGTGTCTTATCCCCCAAAATTTTGTAAGGACACCTATTATGGATGTAGATTGCTACATTTCATAATTCTTGCCATAGAAACATCGATAAATCTTGGTCGTGTATCATGGCCTTAGTATCCTTTATGATGAATTGGTTCTTCCACTCTTTAATCCTATTCTACTTTGGGTTGTATGGAAGAATGAACTCTTTCTTGTTCATGCATTCTTGAAGAAATCCTCAAAATCATTGGAGGTATACTCAACCCCATTGTCTGATGTCAAAAATTTGATCGTCTTCCCTATCTCATTATCCATAAGAGATTTGAATTGAAACTTGCTAAATACCTCATCCTTGGTCTTTGAAAAGTAGAATCCAAGTTTTGTGAGAGAAGTCGTCAATGAAGGAAACAAAGTACATGTTTCTTGTGATTGATGTTACTAACATTCACCCACACATATGGACATGAATACACTAGATCTAGGATCCCCTTAGACTTGTCCTTGTTTCTTAGGAAATAAGTCTTGGAATGATTTCCAAGAGTGCACCCTCTGAAAGATCTACGGTGATCTCCTTCGAAATAGGCAGCGCTCGATGATGCAAGTGCCCCATCCTCTTGTGCCATAACTTGCAAAAGTTATGTGTTATGCACTAGAGATAAAACATGCCCACCCTGCAACCTATATAAATTGCCTTCCCTCACCCCAATCACCTGAGTTGATCGTGGGTTAGACTCATTCGGTCTTATGAGGACTTGATGGAACTTGAAATATATTGCATATCCCTTATCTTACATGACTGAAGCTAAAATAATTTTATTCTTAAGACCTAGAACAAATAACACATCATCAAAGTGTAAAGAGTACATGATTAGAGTTTAAAAGAATTGGTACCAACTCCTGATATTAGATACTTTGCATCATCACCAAAATCAACCTAAATGCATGAGATGTGCTCCTTTAGACTTGAAAATAGTTCACGGGATGATGTCATATGCCTTGATTCTCCACTGTCCACATACCATGCATTCTTTGAAATTGTGTTGGGAGAAAGGAAAGATACCATTTAGAAATCCTTCTCGAATTTGGAGGCAAAATCATTCATCTAAGTATCAGATGAGGCTGGTACCTTATTTTATTTTTTCTTCACTTTACCCTTCTTCTATGGACACTATTTTACTCTTGAGTCCTTCTTCCCTAACTGTGAATCTAACTCCTCGCTATTCATATTATCTCATTGTGTCCTTTACCTTTTCCCTTCTTTGTTTGACCAATTAGGGCATGCTCACTATAACCTCCTTTCTTGTTGTCCTCAGGCTTCATCCAAGTTTTCTCATGGATTCTCAATCCCATAGTATTTCCTGAGAGGGAAATTTTTCTTGAGCACAAACACCTTGGACAAATGTTTCCCATTGAGGTGGGAACCCATTTAGTGCCTTGTTTAGTATCTCTTTGTGATCCATATGGAAACTGGAGGCCACCCACTTATTCAATGGCTCAAAACAATTGTCCAATGTGGTAGTTTCCTAGTTATTCTTCTACGGTTTTTCGGGTCCCAAACTTCTGGAGTTGTTTTGAGGCCCTAAACGACGTTTTTCTGGAATCAAACCTCCAACAAATATGTGTTTGTTTAGAACTTGATATTTTCTGTTAATAAGTGTATTCCTTGGATAGATCTTTCCAACGAGCTATCGAGTGCCCAAATCGGAGATCGTGTGCAAAAGTTATGACCCCGGGAAGTTGATTGTTAAACTTACCACCTTGGGGCCGCAAAATTTATGATGGTTCATCTTCTAGGGTTATGTTTTGGAATTTTGGGGTTCTCGCCCTTGTCCTTATTATAAATAGGCCCCTTTGGCCTCATTTTGTATTCAAATTTGCATGGATGCGCATAGTAGTCACATCTCTTCTCAGAGATAGCCACCTCCATTCTAGCTATCGTATTGTAGTCTGTTCTATTTCTACCATTTAATAGAATATGTGTTTATTATATCTCTGTTATCTTTGCAAAATGTCTATGATTATGATTTTTTATTTGTTCTTTCATTTCGTTCGCACATAAATCCGAATCACTTTGTATTCAACCTTCTCCCCAACTACTACAAGTTGGTCACGAATCTATATGACATTCATCAAGTAGTTGGTGATGGTGTCTGATCTGGACAGATCAACATGTCTGAATATATTATACAATATCATCTTCTTATTAATGTTCACACTCTACTAAGGATAACCAAGGAATCAAACATGTCCTTCATCATCTTCTTATCAAATATGTGAGTGATCAGATGATCTATTATAGAATCCATGATAATCCACTTGGCTCTCACTTATTTCTTCTTGTGAGCTTCCAGCATCTATGGATTTTTCGACAAGGTTACCACATCCTTGGCAATATCCCATAGGTCATTCTCTTCTAATGGAAGAGTTACCTTGACTTTCCATGATAGGAAATTCAAGGCACCGTCCAATTTATCCTCAAACATGAGTCTAGTTGATGTTGTCTATGATCTGCAAACAAAATATTATTATTTTGATCTTTTGAATTTGAGTAGTTATGATACCATGTATATTCTCAAACCATAGGTGATTTTTCTTATGTGATTCTTTATTTAAATAATGCAAATCTCAAATGTATTTAATAAAATAAATAATTTTTTGAACATACAACAATCACACAAATGGATAGAAAATATGAAAAACTAAACCATAAACACTATAATACCTGAGGGATTTACCCTTATAGTTTGAAGTAATTAGTAAGTGGTAGCATATTAATGGTAATAAAATTTAAGCCTTGATTAGAACTACCATGATATATTATTATTATTTTTAACAAAAACCAAGAAGATATTATAAGTATATAAAAAGGATGTTTATAGCCATGAGTACAAAAAAGAGGTATGTGACCTACAAAACATATTGCTTTGGCCCAACAAAATTGAACTACTTATGCTTGAAACTATAAACTTAGACATGCTAATGTGCCTAATAAGACATCTTTCACCCTTCGAAGGGAATATACGAACAACGACACCTAAAACCAAAATGAAAAAAAAACCATAAAATACCAATGAACTTGAACTAATCCGGTTGCTTTCCTTTGGGGTCTTTAACAGGATGAACTATTGAGGCTTCCTCCATAGGATGATCTCTGACAGGAGAGTCTTGAAAATGACTGCTTTGGTTCATGCTTACCAACTTCTGCAAGTCCTCCTTCATGTATCCAATTTTTCCCATCAGCTCATGCAGATCTCTATGATTATCTTCTATACGAACATCATGATTTCCCATTTGTCGGGCCATCCATTTAACCTCTTCAACGGTTGAACTTGCTTTTGTGACTCCTCGATTCATGATTTTGTAGATCCATTGAATGTGTTGTCTGATATATTTCAAGGATGCATGAATATTTTCCAAGGTTACGTTCCTTTTGGCCATAGCAGACTAAGACAGAGGAAAATATTAATGCTTCACGAGATCTGGGAAAGCTGCTTGAGAGAAGGGCAGCCAGTCCTTATCTGCTAGGCTGAGAGTGCCCAAGGAGAATGAGAGTAGAGGCTCTACCGGAGAAACATTCACTTCACCAACCTTGTCTACACCGGGAATTGTATTCACTACACCAAGAAATCCTTTCTCTTCTCCATAGACACCAAGAGCCTTCGTTGCACTAGGAATTTCGTTATGTGCACCACAATATTCATTCACTACACCAGGATAATCATTCATTGCTCCAGGAAATTCGTTCAGTGTTCCACAAAAACCATTCACTGCACCACAATTATCTATCACAACACCAGGGAAACCTTTTACTGCACCACATAAACCAGTCATTGCACAGATAGTCTATGCTCCGAGAAAGACATTTGTTTCTCCAAGAAAACCTTTCACTGCGCCATCGAAATCAAACACTGCACCAAGAGAATGACCAAATGAGGCTGGAGGTGGCTTCTTGAAGGAGTTTTCCATGGATCGTGCGAGAACTCTAATCCCTCTGTGTAGTCCTAGGGCTACATTAAATCCATTCACATGGGATTCCTTAGGGCGACAACTAGACATCAGAGGCCATGCGTCCTGTTGGCTGTTGGGTCTTCAGATAATGGGAGATTCCCCCCTATCAAAAATTATAATATTTTTAAAAAAAATGGACTTTGTGGTATGGCCTAGCACCAACCTTAGGCCATCCTAGAACCTCTTCCTCCTTTCTAGAGTTTCTAGGGGACATAGCTTATGTTTTTAAATATCCCATTAACCTTAGAAAATCCCATTTTTAGCTTGGAACCTTTATTTTCTAGCTTATCTACTTCGATCTTGTTACCTCTGGGAATGTGATAAAAGGTGGTTTGAACATTTGTAGAGACTTGTCGAATTTTCTCATGGATTCTTCGAATTTTGACTGCTCCCTTGTTGTAACCATTGATCATTTTGTGGATAAATTGCTTGGAGTCTCCCATGACAATTATTTTTGTGATCTTAAGTTACTTATCTTGCTCCAAACCAAAGAAGAGCGCGATCCATTCAATTTTGTTATTGGTTTTTTTACCAGGACCCCAAGAATAAGACGATGTTGGATTTTCTCCTAATGACCCAGGTTGAACCCCATTTTTGGTTAGCATAACAAAGCCCAAGATATCGGCCTGACGGAGTAGAGCCCAGCCGACAACACCTGCGACACAGATGTTATCTCATCCGAGATATCTTAGTTCCATGGGTAACTGCTAGAACCCCATTTCCGCAGTTTGTGTGCGAGGGTGTTTTAAGTCCTTGCCTCTGCGCCAAGGTTTCCAATGAAGACTAGGAAGTTGGGTTGGTGGTTTTCATGTTATGTGTCGACACAGAAGTATGATTTTCCCTTGTTTATGCAATCTTACGTAAATGCACATTGAATAGACATCATAGACATATTCACTACTTAAATACAACATTCATACAATTATCCCTTTAAAGCACAATAACCAATCAGTCACTAAACACAGTAAATATTCACTTGTCTAAGCTACTCAACATTCACACATATACACAACATGTAACGTGGAAACCCATCCGGGGAAAAACCACAAGGTGCTCTTCATTTGGCATTGGCATGAGGAAATAGATGCACCTTTTGTTTGTACATAAAGCTACAGACTTTGTTCAACATCTTCTCTTCTATCTCTACAGACTTCTCCCATTAGAGGAAATCTCAACTAAAAATGAGCCTCCTAAGGAAAATTAATAAAATAATAGTTAAAATAATAAAATAATATTTATTAATTTTGGAGGAAGAAAAGAAAAACTATTTTTTTGTTCGTATTTTTGACATATCTCCTTGTGTTTTTACTCAAATTTCAATCAGGAGAGCTCGTTGGATGCAGAATTAAATTCGCATCCAATGAGTACCCACTTGGCATACTTTTGACGGGGCCCACTACCCCAAAAATAAGAAATACTTGAAAAAATGTGATGATGACATCATCATCATGTTTTTTCAGCTATTTCTTGTTTTTGGGGTAGCAAGGCCTGTCAAAAGTATGCCGAGTGGGTACTCATTCGATTTGGAATTTAATTCCACATCCAATGAGCTCTCCTGATTGAAATTTGAGCAAAAACACAGGGGGATATGTCGAAAATACGAACAAAAAAAGTAGTTTTTTTAATGATACCTATCCCCAAATTTATATTAAAAAATTGTTAAGGAGGTGCACCCTTGTTTAATTTTAAATAATTTTGATTGGATAATACATGATGACATGGAATTTGAATTAGTTTTGGAAGGCCCATTTTAAATTGAAATTTCCTCTCTCATGCTCTCTGATCTTCTCTATCTTTATCACACTACTCTACTCCTACTCAACGCTCCGCACACAGCCTAGATTGACTCAACCTTCTCTACCTGTCTGCGCGCTCAGCTGCAAAACCACTACTCTAATGTACTCAATGATCCAGAGTCATTAACCAAAACTATCTACCTCTAGTCTAGCTCTAACTTCTTTCCCAAAATTCTAGACACTTACTCAAAATTGTTGTATCAACTAATCAGCTCAAAATCGTCTACAAAAGGACTAGATAACGGGATAAGCCATTTAAAGGTTGGGTTTCTCTTTTTATAGCCTTGTTATAGACTCAATATAACTCCCATACATGCTTGTTACAGATTCAATACTGACTTGATACAGACTCTAATAGACTCAGCTTCAGTCGATATCCCAACCGACTTACTACCTTCATCCTACAGGATGACTTTCATATTCTAGCAATACATGACCAAAAAGGCGCTATCAACCTTACTTACAAAAATGCCTTTAGGCATGTGGTTTATATAGGATCCACCCAAGATCGTACCCACGATCAGTAAGGGTTGTTGCTTTCTCAGGGTTCTGCCTTACTGTCACTTTCTAGTCGTTACCTTATATGCGCGCTTGTTTATGCGAATATTCTACCATGTCATCTCATCTCTTTCTCTGTCCTTCCATCATAGCCTACAAAAATGGTGCAACTTCCTCGTCTCGTGCCTTCCCTTTACCTTTCTCCTTATCTTCCTTCTTCTGTTGCAACATCCTTCTCTTCATCCTTGATGTTGTTTCTTATGTCACAACTCCTTCTTCTTCTTCCTTACCCTCTTCTTTCCTACTTTGGAAGAATTCTATATGAATTCTGCCAAATTCTGCCCTTCTGTCCTAAGGCCCAACATGCCCCCAAAAATCACTTGTGGCTCGTCCTGAGCCACACGAGCTACTACTCCATACACTAACTTAAGCTGATTTTGGTTTGAAAATCCTCCACAATTTTCAACAACTTCTCTATTTCGGCACTTCTTCTTCTATTTTCTACATATGCTCCACCAGGTCGGATCTGACGTGTTTCATCATGTTACTTTCTACCGAGGTCGCTACCTCATGCACCTTCTGGTGCACAGGCTGAATTAGCCCTGTGACCCTCTTTTCTTTTGCTTGTAACTCCTCTACCTTTTCCTCACTCTGTTGTTGTTGTGCACGTAGCGCAGTAGTTTGTTGTTGGAGTGTGTGGATTTTCGTTGTCTTGACCTTTTTCTATTCCAAGGGAAATTTCTTTATGTCATTCTGTATCTACATGATATTTACTTCCACCATAGTGAGGTCATTTACAATCTTCTATGATTGCTCATCATCCATTAAGGTTTACCAATTCCGGGAAACTTGGTCCACAGCCTTAGCACATGTTTGTTTGGCAGTTTCTATTTCTTTCGCAACCTGAGTTGTTGTGTCTCTTCTCTATGCCAACACTTCTGGAGGTGTGTTGGGTGTCCTTTTCTCCTCTACTGCACTACTTTTTTATTAAGGTCCATCACTTATTCCACTAACTCTGTTATTTTGGCATCTGGGGCCAGTTTCAGTGTTATTCCTTCTTCTTCAAAGCTGCTACAGGCCACAACGACTGCTTCACTAATTCTCCGACAGTTACCATCCGAATCTAGTTTGTTTTGTTTAGCCTCTTGAATTTCATTTTTCAGTTTCTTGATGTCTTTATGTGCAGACTTTACCTTTGCATATAGGTGGCATTTGCACAGCCTTACTTTTGCATTAACAACATTCTAGACAGCATACACTTCATTCATATGCATAGATGAAAAATCTATAATGAGCTGGTTAGTATCCTAAAAAACAAGATTAGATTCTAGGGTACCACACTTAACAACAACTTTATGGACATGTACCATTATTGTTAGGGTTGGAACAGAGGCCATAGTTTGCTCCATATGTGATGTTTCAGATGGAGCTCGAGAATCCACTATTGCACTTGGACCATCAACAACAATCTTAACTTCTTCCAATTCTTTATAGATAACCTTAAGAAGGTTAGCGACTGTACCTAAAAGTTCCTCTTGTCGTTATTCTATAGAATTGAAACTAGATTGTGTTTCCTCGGTGATTGCTTCAGTCATGAGTTACATATCATCACTGTCCAAGCTAACAGTGTTTGTAGTTCGGTCAACTTTCATCTTCTTCTTTGTTCTACTTGGTGGCACTTGTTCTTCTTGAGGTTCCCCCTCCTCAACTTGTTTTGCCTCATGTTCGGATTCTAGGTCTATTGGTATTGAGGAGGTGTGACTTTCATCAGACTACCCACTCCCTGTGTGGTTTTCTTCTTCACTTTCCTCCTCGTCTTGGAACTGGCTGTCCTGCTACTAGATTTGTTCTTTGGATACTGGAAGATGTCATTTGTTTTTCCATTGATTAACAATTTCTTGGATCTCTTCCTTGGTCATGATAAACTTAGCTTGTATCTTTGGCTCTTGCGGCTGTTGTCGTGGATGTAGGTACACATTGTGTGGTCCAACCTCAAACTTAAAAATGGGATGAAATTGTTGGACTATGGTGGCATCTAGCATGGACATACTTCTTACCAGATGCCATATAGCCTCCACATGCATAATGAATTCAATATTGCTCTCCTATTGTCATGCTTTTTGCTTCTTTTCGAACGAGAGGTTCTGATAATTCACCCCTTGGCATAGTACCTGCGGGTTAACCCCTTGATAGTGTTCTAGTTCAGAACATGCTATGAATGAAATTAAAATTAACAGCCATTAATAGTGGAATGCCCAGCACCTTTCCTTCACATCGGTGGCGTCTCGAACAAGCTCATTTAACAAGAATTGACACCAACTGATTTGAGTTTCTTGCGCATAGAGGTGTGAGAGCGCAATTGCTCCTATCGTACACTAGTATGGACGCATTTTGTGGAGTAACTTGGATGTTAATACTTGACAGCAAAGGTAACAGTGGGGTCATTAATGGTACAAATAAAAAACCCTCCTTTACTTCTTTGCACGGCAAACTTTTATTTCATACGCTTAGCTATGGCTGGTTCTTGATCCTTTTTGAGCAGCGGTGTTGGGTCTATACCTTTAGCTGGCGGGCCTGTGATGGAAGCAATGAGATCAATAGTCATAGGGATAGGTTTTCCTAACTAGAGAACCTCATCATGAAAAGTAGAAGTCACTGCTTAACACAAGTATTAATTTGTGTTCTGCGCCCTAAATGTGGCATATTGGAAACAATCATAAGATGCTAGGCTTTTCCAATTGCTTAGCCCATTCCTTTGCAACATATCTTCGAGGCGCTTCCAGTGTGTCTTGCACAATGCCCATATACTTATTGTGGTCTAAGTATAGTTGCGTCTTGGTATCATTGTCACCATAATATAAATTTTTCGCCTTGGGTAGAATATTGGCCTGCTTGGGACTTCTACCACGGGGAAGTTTTCTGTTGTATCCATAACGTCCAGGTGTGCATGGATTATAGGAATTTTAGGGCAGTTTTGAGTTGGATGTCCCTGTACTACGCAGATGGCGCAAGATGGGATCAGTCGAGGTTCAGCAGTAGTTTTTGTGTTTTTTCCCCTAGCTCTTTTTGGGTGGGGCAGTGTGGGTGTGGGTGTGGTGGTTGGTTTTTACAGGCCAGGTGGAGGATGAGATTCGACCGCAATAGGTTGCATGGGGGTTAAAACTACCTAGGGAATTGGTGGTTGAACCGATGGATTGAAATACCACACAATAATTCCCAATGTAAAGTTGGGTAAGTTTAAGGTGGCCATTACTGGCTTGCTCATGACACCAGGTGGGGGAAAGAGGAAGGGAATTGTGTGGATTGGAGAGGAGCCCAGATAACTCCCTGATGGTTATATGTGGGGATGAGGTTGTGGTTGTGGTTGCACATAATGCTGCAGCTGCGGATGATATTGCAGCTGCTATTGACGTTGTGGCTTTGGACGATGTTGTGGTTGCGGTTGGGGCTATGGCCAAAGTTGTTGTTTGGGTGCAGCGGTGTTGGATGAGAGCATGCACAAATCAGCAAATTCATTTGGTGTCGGTGGTAGTGACACTAAGGGGAAAGAAGCCGTCATGGAGGTATCAACAAATAACCTAGGGCCCACATTCAACAATGGGGAGGCTGGTATGTTGTCAACCATGGTGTTGACCGTAGGGATAACATTGGTAGGTATGGTTAGCCCTTGCAGATCAATGGTGTTGGTCGTAGGGATAATGTTGGCAAGTGTTGTTAGCCCTTGCGGATCGTGATAAGTCAGTTGGTTAGCCATCATGATTTTCCCTTTGTGGGGGAACATCATGAGATGAAAAACAGTTGATTCTATGACTCTCATGGTGTACATATAACTCCTTTCGAGGAGAAGGTTATAGTCCAATTGAGCATTGACAACCTCTATGTCAATCAGTACTGTTTTCCTGGTTAATGTGATGGGGAAGTGGGGGAGGATTCCTTGGGCTTTAGTGGGATGACCATCATAAGCCCACAGAGTAGTAGAGGTTGGTTGCAGAATTGGGGATCCAAGCTTCTGCCAGACTAGGGTAGACATAATGCATGTGGATTCCCCCTCATCCACTATGCACCATTGCATGACCAAATTCCAAATATACACCGGGATTTGGAAGGCAATGGTTGATGGCATCTGCGGTTCTCCATTATCCATGTCAAATGTGATCAACTTGGAGTTAGGGGGGTCCATGGCACCAAGGGAAACTAGTAAGGCTTTCTGCTACGCTGGGCAGGTTTTGAGTACCTCAAGAGCGAACATGGCGATAGGTGTTTGGTCCAAATCATCCATGATGTTGTAGCTGACAACAACTCTAGCCGTGGCGTTGTTGGCAACTTGGCATATGCGGGGGCGGGGCAAAGGGGGTAACTGAAGAGTTGCGTTGGTTGTTTTAGACATGGATGTCGCTGATGTGTCAGTGGGTTCGGTGTTGGTTTCGTATAGATTTCATCTAGTTTGTAGATTGACCTCTTCAGTTGTCATATCTATCAAGTGGTGGACACCTGTTTCTACCGTGGGAGGTGCCCCCAGAGTGTTGGGATTGGGTTGGGGAGGGGGGGCGGTTGCCACCAATACTTGGACTGGCAATGGGTTTTGGAGCACCATAGGAGTAGGTCCTTATGGTGTCAGGTTGGGTTGGGCTTGGTCCATTGTATTGGTGGCATGTTGAACCTCGTTTCTAATGGCATGTTTAGCATGACCCGTGAAGGGACACTCAAATATGTAGTGCCTGTAGACCTCACAGAGTGTGCATGGTTGGTTTGTACGCAATGGAGAATTGCATCTTGGTGCATTTGGTCGTTGAGGATTTTGGGATGGCCATTTTACCGTGGCATTGTTGGGAGGATTTGGTTGTTGACCGCCTCCCTGCGGTTGATTGTTGCCTTGGTTCCGGGGTTGGTTATTCTTGGCTTGCCCTTGTTGGTTATTGGGGGCTAGCTGGTTGGGATGGTTTTGTTGTGCAAACACTTGTCCCAATGGAGTAGGTGGAGTCAGGGCGGGGGATTGAACAACTTACACTGGTGGTGCATAGTAGACTTGGGTAGGTGTTGGTGCCACAAATGTGGGTATTTGTCCCGCGTATTTCTGTGTTGGCTAAGCTAAGGCCTGGGCCTCCTGCGATGGCGCAGGTTGTGCATAAGACATTGTGGCTTAGGACTAGGACATCATTCTTGCATAGTCCAGAGTTTGGTTTTGGTAGGCAACACTTGGAGTGTTTCTTGGTGGTGGTGTCGAACGGTGTTGTGGTTGGTGAGAGACAGACCCTATGATGCCATCTGCAACATGGTATTTTCAGTGCATCCCGGTAGGAGTTGCCTACATGGGGAGCGTCTGGAATGATCGTGTAAAGGTATCCAGACTGTGCATAGATCAGATCAAACTGTTGGGCTTTTAGGATGGCCTCCTCTTTGTATTGGGGACATTTGGATGCGACGTCCTTTCCTATAGGGTGAAGCAAGGTTTTTAGGAACCAATCCAAGAAGATCCTATCATATAGTTAGATCTTGCACAAACTACGACGTCACTGCCACTCATGGATGTGGTCGGTTATGTGGGTCGTGGTATTCTGTTGACAAGATAACAATATCTCCACCCCTTCATCGTATCTGACGGGGAGTTGGAAATGTTGTAGGAACATAAAAGCTAGGGAGTTGAAATCTGGGTACTTGGCTTGTGGTAGTTCAATGTACCACTTGGCTGCAGCACCTATGAGGGTGCATTGGAACAGTCTTAGCCTGATCAAATCATCTACGATGTTTTTTAATGATCACCATAGATGAAACGCCATGATGTGGTTTTGGGGGCACTCTCCTGCCTCCCCTTCAAACTTGGGAATGTCTAAGGGAATTTTGGTTGGCATGGGAGGCCAAAAAATTTGATGGAGGATAGGGTCATTTGTTAACCGAGCCAAGTCAGGTAAGTTGAGACGTGCCATGAAAGGAAGGTTTGACCCAAGGTTGATGTGAGATGGGGCAGCAATGGTGGTGGGGTTTGCAGGGACATGATGGACCTGCATAACTGGGGGTAGTTGTGGCACCGTTGTGGATGGGCCACTGCCTCCAAGTGTGGTGAAAGGAACTGTGTAAGTGGAAGGACTATTGCCCCCATGTGTGACAGGAGGGGCAGTGTAAGTGGAAGGGCCACTGGCCCCATGTGTCACAAGTGGGATAGTGTGAGTGGAAGGACCGCTGCCCCCATGTGTCACGGGTGGGACAACTTGAGCGGTCAGTATGGGTGGTGGTATCTAGGTTATGATGGTTTGAATGATCATGTTGGGGCCACCTATAGGGGTGTTGGTGGTGATTTAGGGTGTGGACGTGGGTCCACTGCCAACCACTATGCCAAAAAATGGATCTGGGTTTGCACCAGCCATGGGGCTCGATGGTGCGGTGTGCAGATCTGGTTCATACTGGTATGAGTCTGAATCAAACTTAGAGGCTGTGTGGCCTTCTAACAGTGTGGAAGGTCGTCAAGAATGGTCTCGATGATGTCGGTTAATGACCTGTATTGTGGTGGTTCGCCTCTTAGGTGTGAGGAAGAGCATGAGGGATCAATCTTGTCTGTTTTGTATGTCAAAATGGTGGTAATTATTTTTGGACCTCGGTTTTAATGGCTTCCTATTGGCTTCACGCGGTCACTCGGTCACCAAGACTGCCAGAAGATAGCGATTGGATTTTTCCTCACGGGAGTGCTAGTCAATCGGTGGGGGTCGTTTCCCGTTTCGCTTGGCAATTCCTCTCAGCAGCCAACTACTTTGGGGTTCACGTAGTACTCCTCACAATGAGTTTCTGGGCTGAGCCCAAGTACTTCCCACAGTTAAGGAAGTCAGGGACTTTTGTCCTCAAAGACTGCAGATGTTTAACTTAGTGTAAATTGTAAATTTTAATGGTTCACTCAATGTCATGAACTGATTTGGGTTGATTTATATGGTATGGTTTGTGTGTATGTATTGGATATTTATGTTACTATTAATGGTTGCTTGTATGGTTTATAATAGTCCGTAGAGATTGTTCGGTTTATTTCATAAACATAAGTAATGAAAGCAGTAAACATAAATTTTAACCATATACCATTTGTGATCCTAAATCGTGATAGCCTGACTAGGTGACTACCTTACACCTATATTTCTCTTCAACCAGGAGAGGGTGTTGGGCTCTCAACACAATGGGACTAAGCCGATCTGTAGATCCATAGGTCACCCTCCGGATGGAAGGTTGGTCAACAGGGAGGACGATGAGCGCTGTGAGGCCCCTTGGGCCTACTACCCCCTCTACCTTCCAAGTCACCCATATTTAATGGCTTCAAATAATAATAGGTGAAGTGCCTATTACTATACGAGCTTCACCCTTCGTCTTATCCCAGAATACCCCGAAGGGTGATGACTCGGTAGAGGAGGAAGGCTTAGGCAAGATTGTTGATTTTAAGTAAATTTTAATCAAGCTATAATGATGTTCATTAACCCATTAACCAATGTATTACTGTTTGATTTACACATGCTGCAACTGAAATGAACAGAAACAAATTTGAAGGACAGAGGTGGTTGAACCGCATTAACAGTCCCAATAGAAGCAAATAGTGAAGCCCAAAAATGGGTCGTGCACCTATAAAGGACCCCTTTTGCGAAATGGATTGTGATCAAACCGTGAGGAATTACCTCAAACAGTCGAAAACCCACTTCGGAAACTGGCCCTTTTACCCCTACCCATGAGCAAATTCACAAGTGGATCAACTTTTTGGGCATCAAATAAGCCTAAAAACAGGTGAATTTTCAAAAATTTGGTTCTGTCATTTTTGCATAGTTGAGCGATTTGCAACTCACAGAATGACCAACAGTAATCGGTATTGTGGCCGAGACAATAAAAAAAATGAAATACAAATATAAATCAACCTAGATAAGCAATGTATATTAAACGAAACCCAAGGATCCAGTGGGATTGCCCTGGTATGGTCGCTAGTTCTGTAGCAGGGATTTCTCCCTTACTACAGTGCAGGAATGGCTACCTTCCGTCTATAGGACGGAAGGGTGGGGTTCCTGATGGTAATGCAAGAAAAACTGAATAGAAATGAAGCAATGAATAGGAAAGAAAAATATGGAAACCCTACACACAAGGTTAGACTCCATAACCCTGCATACACTTGTTAGAACATAAAATAAACCTGCAAGCAAACTGAGTTAGATAAAAACTAACATAAAAATGACATAAAACAAAATATTATACCTCTTCGTGGAAATGGGCCACCATGCCCTAGCTTGGAGAAGCACCTCTCTCTTGGCAATGGGGGAGCTATGACTCAAAGGGAGAATGGATGAGAGGGAGTGTGGGTGGCTTGAGAGGAAAATGGTCTCAAGACATCCACTCGGGCAGCATAACAGTATGCAAGGGAGGAATGATTTGAGAGTGACCCCCACCCCTCTATTTATAGCTTTTTGGGGGGCTTTTAGGGTTTTAAGTCCCTGGTTGGGGCTTTAGCCCCTTACGCCCTATCTTTAGCTTCTTTTGGGGTTTTAAGCTCCTTTGAGGCGTTTTAGCCCCCTTTTGGAGGCTTTAGCCCCTATGAAAGCTATTTTGGCTCTTTTTAGGGGATTTTAGGCCCTTTTTCTCATTCTTAAGCCTTTTTGAGGGTGTGGGGTCCAACGAGGTGAAATGAGGGTCGTGCATGGGTGTCCTTGGGTGGTGTAGACCATGTAGAGCTGAGTGAGGGATTTTTTGGGTTAACAGTGCAATAACATTTTAAAGTGAGCACAACCATATTTACGCACCCACATCCAAAAATAGTAGCTACTCTTCCCAAAACGTTTTCTCATATAAGATAAATGACACCCCCAAAGGCAGCAGGAAATGGTGTTAATCCAAATCCTTGATAGTGGAAACAAGACTGCCAAAGGATTTCCAAGTGAAAGCAGGAAATGTTTCGGCTTCTTTGATAGAAATCAAAGGTGGAGGTCATGCAGAAGCAGTTGAAAATGAGTCGAAAGGACTCCAATGTGTGCTTAGGAACATGAATGCTGAAGTGAGAGACTACTTCTTCTAAATCCAAAAATCAAATTCTCTTATTGTTTGTTTCTTTCCCTTAACTACCAATCAACATAATTTGTTGAAGTACTTCAGAAATAGCCTTTGATTAGAAGACGGTGGAAAACTATTCCTAGCGTAAAGTTTTAGCTCTAGCTAAAAGGCCCTCTATTTTATTTTATTCATAATATATAGATATTTTGGGGAGATAAAATGATCCATGATTACATGTTGAAGGGCATATTTCAAAGAGTACAATTGACCTACAAAGTAAACTTTTTCGATTTTTTTTATTTTTATACAAAAAGAGATTTTTTACTGCAAACTAACATAAATCATGTAGAAAAATAAATAAACTTCTATTCGGATTCACTATAGTTGTAGTATAATATTACTCTCAGCTTGGTTGTATTTGTAAGCCAGTGCAAAAGATGATCAAATTTAAAACCATTTAAACTAAATAGTTGACTAACCTTCTTGTCGATCTAAATGTTTTGATGTAGTGTATCAAAGCTTGTGTTTTGTCTTGTACTTTGAGGGTACAAGCCATGCAAATGTATAAGCTATACTATATGATTTTACATCCTTTCCTATAGTCACCTGCAACATATCATTCCATTCCACGCATGCATGATCATGATCAGCACAACAAGTATGGAAGCCATTGCTAAGAGACTCATTGATCCAGTGGATTATTCGTCTTCAAAAATTACATTGATCTAATATGGTACAATAGTTACTAATCTATGTTTTTAACTCATATGCTAAACATGGGCGCGCAGCTTATCGCATGGCGCGCAGCTATGCGCAGGGGCTGCGCAGTTATAGCATGGGCCGCGCAGTTGTGCATGAGCCGCGCAGTTATGTAGGGGTCGCACAGTTTGCACACCACCATAGTAGAGCATCGAATGGTTCGTGAAAATCCCATGCAGTCATGTTTGCTGCGACATACATATCGCATTTGCTGCGACATACATATCACGCTTGCTGCGACATACATATCGCAGTCTCTTCGACATAGATATCGCGTGTGCTGCGACCTGAGTATATCGGTTGCTACGACATTTGTGAAGTTGGTGGTGACATCAAACGGTTACGTTACATGTGGCACAACCCAGTTGCAAGTTATTGCAACGTGTTGTGAGTCAACATATGTGCGTGGAGTTGGTTGCAACATTTTAGGGATATGGAGCGTCGTGGTAACATAACGCTTATGCAGCGATTTGGCGGGATTGCATTGGTTCAATTTTAGCATATGGTTGTAATGATAATAAAGAAGATATCAGCTGTGATGATAATAGACGAGTCGAATCTGTTACTTATTCTCTCACTAAATGCTTAAATAGGGGATTTCTGGCCACATTAGGGGGACGGAGGAAGAGATTCATATTGTTTTAGATCACAGAGCTTCGTCTTTCTGTTATGAGAAGCTTGGAGAGTGTTGTTGTGAAATATCCAGATGTTGTTTCTTTTTGAAGTCGACATTCTCTGTTACATGTTAGCTTTCTTTGCCTTTCGAAGGCTAATTGTAATTTCCAGAAGAGAGGTCTTAAAGACTTTGTACAACATTCTGTTTACAGTTGCTGAAGTTGATTCCAGAACCATTTTTGTACCATTTTTAAGATATTAATTGGATTGGTACCCATTGGAGAGGGACCCGGAGACGTAGCCCAGTGAAGGGGGTGAACTTCGTTATCAAATTCTGTTTGTGACTCTCTGATTCTGTGTTTCTTTTATATATGTTTATCAGTCTTGTTTTCCATCTCTGTTCTAAGTATTTAATTTCTGTTAATGTTGTTCCATTGATTAACCTGTTGAACGCATTCTTTTTAAAACAAACTTTTAATGCACTCAAGTTGAGATCCGACGGATCATATTATGGTATCAGAGCAGGTCAACTGCTAGTGCAAGTTTGTGAATGCTTACTAGGTTCAGGTTAAGGCTTGGTGAAGGAGAATTAATTGGAGATCCTGAGATTGGCTCAAGGAGAACATTCTTAAGAACCATGTCTTCTCCACGAGGGGACGAAGAAGGACATACAGAACAGGAAAAACCTGTTATTTCAAAAACTGAGTTTTTGGAGGCTTTTATGAGCATGAAAGCCATGATGGAAATTCTACTCGATGAGCGAGCAGAAAGGAAGAAGAAAGAAGAAGGATCTTCATCCAAAGATGTAGAAGTGAAGAAGGAAGAAAAGGGTAAAGGAGTAGGAGGTGATGGTCATTAGAGGAAATTTGGAGTCTAAAATGGGCCTTATAAGAAAATGTGCCAAAATAATTTTTTGTGAGTTGGAATTCAAGAACCAATAGAATTTCAATAAAATAAGTCAACCATAATGGTTGAATTGACATATTTGTCATTAAAAAAAACTACTTTTTTTGTTTGTATTTTCAACATATCTCATTGTGTTTTTACTCAAATTTCGATCGGGAGATCTCATTGGATGCAGAATTTGATTCCGCATCCAACGAGTACCCACACTGCATACTTTTTACAGACCCTGCTGCCCCAAAAACAAGAAATACCTGAAAAAATGTGATGATGACATCATCATCATGTTTTTTAAGGTATTTCTTGTTTTTGGGGTAGCGGGGTCTGTCAAAAGTATGCAGTGTGGGTACTCGTTGGATTTGGAATCAAATTTTGCATCCAACGAGCTCTCCCGATCGAAATTTGAGTAAAAACACAGGGAGATATGTCGAAAATACGAACACAAAAAGTAGTTTTTTTCTTTCTTCCTCCAAAATTAATCAATATTATTTTATTATTTTAACTATTATTTTATTATTTTCCTTAGGAGGCCCATTTTAGACCCCAAAATTGCTCTAATGAATCCTCCTGAAACTAATCAAACTTTCTCTTCTTCTCATACTTCTCATTCAAATAATGCAAGTCCTAATATTCCTTATTTCTAATTGGATGTGAAATTTGAATTGCCAATTTATAATGGAGATTTAGATGCTGAAAAGTTAGACAATTGGATCAAGCAGCTTGAAGTATATTGCAGGGTGCAGGGCATTACTGATGACCTTCCAGAATTCAATTGGCCACTTTGAGAATGATTGGAATGGCTCTTACTTGGTGGGAGAGCAAGATTCAGCAAGATCTTCGAAAGAATGGTAAAATTATTTCAATTTGGAATGAATTCATTGAAGTATTAAGGAAGCAATTTTATCCTTTAGGTCACATGCAGCAACTAATAATGAGTTGGCAAACTTTTAGACAAGCTAAAGGACAAATCATTCAAGAATATACTCATGAATTTAGAAAGAGGGCTATTGCATTGAATGTTGCATTAGATACCCAGGAAACTCTTCTTAAGTACATTGGTGGCATGCATTCTTATTTGTGACATACTTTGTTGATGTTTAACCCCAGTACCTTGGATGATGTATGTGTTCAAGCTACACATTTAGAAGCCAAGGGGAAGCATGCTAATGATACTTTTGTGAAGAAATCATTTAAATTTGACAGCAAATCGAAAGGTAAATATACGGGGAAAAATAAGGTGGCTACTGTTAAGAAAGAGGGTGAAAAGCCTACATGTTCGCATTGTCAGAAGGGACATGATGTCTCTAAGTGTTGGAAACTTCATCTGGAGTTAAGGCCAAAGAAGTACGGAGGAAACAAAGATAAAGGCACAACAAAAGCTACTGCAGCCATTATTCAAGACTTGGGATCCGACTCAGGTGATGAAACAAAGGTTACAGTTGTCAGAATCCAGGGTAAGAATAAAAGTATCTCACTTCCCATTGATGCAAAATCAAGTTCTAGTGCAAGTACAAATCTGCCATCTACTTCTAAGCAAAATGATAGAGATAGAAGTGCATTGTTTCATGTTTGTGTCATTGCAAATCACACAAAGATTGATACATTGTTTGATATTGGTTCACAAGTAAATCTGATATCAGAAGAAGTGGTTAAGAAATTCCATTAAGTTACTATGCCTCATGAAAAACCCTATCCTCTTGGTTGGGTTACTAATGATACACGATTGCAAGTTACAAAGAAATGTGTATTGAAGTTTGCCATTACTGAAAAGTTCATGGATGAGGTAGAACTAGATGTAGTACCACTTGACATTTGTGGAATAGTACCTGGGAGTCCATATTTGTATGACCAGAAAGCAGTCTTTTATAGAGAGTAGAATAAGTATCATCTTTTTAAAGATGGTGTAGAATATATTGTATGAGCACATAAGATAAAAACCAATCTAGCAATAGTTTCTGCGGGACAAATGAAGAGGCTAGTAAATGCTAGTAAGAATTTTGTGTTAATGATGGTTAAGGTGAAAAATGATGAGATATCTAAATCTTTTGAAGGATGTGACCCTAAGCATAAATCTGAACTGATTTAAATCATTTCTTAGTATGATGATTTGTTTCAAGATCCGAAAGGGTTACCACCAAAAAGAGAGATTCAGCATGAGATACATTTGCAGCAGGATGTGTCGCTCCCGAACATAACCATGTACCGGATGTCTGTAATGCAGAATGAGGAAATCAAGAAGCAGGTTCAGGAGCTGATTGAGAAGGGGGTCATCCGGCCCAACTCTTCTCCTTGTGGCTCTCCTATAGTCTTGGTTCTGAAGAAGGATGTGTCTTGGAGGATGTGCATCGACTATAGGGCCCTTAACAAAATCACCATTAAAAACAGGTATCCTCTTCCTCACATTGATGATTTGCTTGATCAGTTGAAACATGCAACTTATTTTACAAAATTAGATCTGCGCAGGGTATCATCAAATCCGTGTTGCTGAAAATGATGCCTGGAAAACAATGTTTAAAACAAAATAGGGTTTGTATGAATGGCTTGTGATGCCTTTCGGGCTCTGTAACGCACCTGCTACTTTCATGCGGGTCATGAATGATGTCTTTCGTTCATTCATTGATGATTTTGTAATTGTATATCTGGATGATATCCTTGTGTTTAGCAAAACCTGGGAAGATAATATTGTACATGTGAAGAAAGTTTTAGATGTACTGAAAAAGGAGAAGCTTTGTGTAAAAATGTCTGAATGTGAATTTGCTAAAACTTCTTTAGTATATCTAGGCCATATTATTGGTGGATGCCACCTACGAGTGGACCCAGCCAAGGTTGTTGTCATTGTAAACTGGCCACGGCCTAACACCGTTACTGAAATCATAAGTTTTCTGGGTGCGGTTCAATATTGGAGGAAATTCATTTCTGGGTTTTCCTCCATTGCTGCGCCTTTACATGCGTTGACAAGCGTTAAAGAAATTTTCCAGTGGGGAGGCAAGCATTAGAGAGCCTTCGACACTTTGAAGGAAAGGATTAGCACAGCACCAGTTCTGACGTTGCCAGATTTGCAGCAGCCATTTGAGATCGAAACCGATGCCAGCAGGTTTGCCATGGGAGTTGTTTTGATGCAAGGGAGGAAGTCAGTCTATTACCATTCAGAAACGTTCTCTACTACAGTAAGTAACTATCCGACCTATGATAAAGAGTTGTATGCTTTAGTACGGAGTGTGAAGAAGTGGAAACATTATATCATGGGAAAAGAAACAGTCATACATACTGATCATCAGCCACTTGAATATTTGCAATCTCAAACTAAAATACAACAAAGTAGGCATTTAAGATGGATGGGATTCTTACAACAGTTTCATCTTGTAATTAAGTACAAAAAGGGAATTCATAATAAGGTAGTGGACATGTTATCAAGGCCTCCTACAAATGCTTCAATCATTCTTCAAAACAGTTCATTAACACATGAAATCTATATTGAACAGTATGCAGAAGATAAAGATTTTAAGAAAGTATATGCATCACTAATACATGGTAAATAGGAAGAGAGCTATTATGTGCATAATCAACTCTTGTATCATCTCGGTAAACTTTGTATTCAAGAGAAAGAGAGAGTGCATGTGATTCGAGAAGCACATAGCTCATTGATTGCAAGACATTTTGGAGTAAGTAAAACACTGTCATTATTGCAGAATCATTGTTATTGGCCTCAAATGCAAGAAACTGTAGCTAAATATATAAGAGGTTGTGTTATGTGTGCAACAAGTAAGCCTAGCAATAGGAAATTGGGTTTGTACACTCCTCTTCCAGTTTCTTCTCGTCCTTGGGAAAGCATTTTTATGGACTTTGTAGGGGGGCTACCTATGCCTAGAAAAGGGCATGATTACCTATATGTTGTTGTGGATAGATTCAGCAAAATGTGTATCTTAATGCCATGTAACAAACAGATCATTGCTGAACAAACAGCTCATCTATTCTTTCAGAATGTTTGGGTACATTTTGGGCTACCCATGTCCATTGTATCTGATCGGGATTCCCGGTTCTTGGGAGAATTCTGGTCAACTTTATGGGAGCTTATGGATACTAAACTTAAGAAAAGTACATCTTTTCACCCACAGACCGATGGGAAAACAGAGGTAATAAACAGAACAGTGGTTAAGCTGCTCAAAGGATATTGTAGTAAACATCCTAAACTTTGGGATGAGTAGTTGCAGTATATACAACATGCTTATAATCATGCAATTCATTCTCCCACGAAAAGATCTCCTTTTGAAACTTGTTTTGGTTATCTGCCAAAAACACCGATGGACTTCTCTTTTGGAAAATATGTAGTGGATGGACATCATGATGCAGATAAAGCTCTAAGATTCATTCATAGAATCCAAGCGATGCAGCAGGAAGTTCAGGAACAGTGGAGAAGAGCTAGGCAAAGTACAAAGCCAGGCATGACAAGCATCGAGTTGATCATCAATTTCAGGTTGGTGACAGAGTTTGGCTACATATCACCAAAGAAAGAATGAAAGGTGAAGGTAAAAAGCTTAAGCCTATTAGGTATGGTCCTTTTGAGATCTTGGAAAAGATCGGTACTAATGCTTTTCGCTTGAATTTACCTCCATACATGCAAATTTATTCAGTTATCAATGTTGAGAATCTTAAACTGTATGAGCCTCCTATGATCATGGATGAGGAAACTAACATACAGATTCCTTCAATTGATGATATAGCACCTGCATACATGAAAGAGTTGCAGGATGATGTTATTCTTGAAAAAAATGTAAGGACTTCACGAAGGGGGAATGCTGAGTACATTCGATTGGGGCTTAAAGGCATGCATCCTAGAAAGGCAAGATGGATGGAGATTGGAAAAGTGAGGGAGCTATACCCTCACTTACTTGCAGAGTGATTCAGGCTTTTGGTGGTCCAAAAACTCTCCAATGGGGAGGAATGATCCGGTGGATTATTCGTCTTTAAAAATTACACTGATCCAATGTGGTACAATAGTTACTAATCTATGTTTTTAACTCATATGCTAAACATGGGCACGCAGCTTATCGCATGGTGCGTAGCTTATCGCATGGCGCGCAGCTATGCGCAGGGGCTACGCAGTTATAGCATGGGTTTCGCAGTTGTGCATGAGCCACGCAGTTATGTAGGGGCCATGCAGTTTGCGCACCGTCATAGTAGAGCATCGAATGGTTCGTGAAAATCCCACATGGTCATGTTTGTTGCGACGTACATATCGCGTTTGCTGTGACATACATATCGCACTTGCTACGACATACATATCGCGGTCTCTGCGACATAGATATCGCATGTGCTGCGACCTGAGTATATCGGTTGCTGCGACATTTGCGAAGTTGGTGGTGACATCAAACGGTTATGTTACATGTGGCACAGCCCAGTT
The DNA here is from genome assembly GCA_001517045.1 of Pseudotsuga menziesii. Taxonomy (NCBI): domain Eukaryota; kingdom Viridiplantae; phylum Streptophyta; class Pinopsida; order Pinales; family Pinaceae; genus Pseudotsuga; species Pseudotsuga menziesii. The sequence continues at coordinate 31,447 of LPNX010303843.1, forward strand.
GCAAGTTATTGCAATGTGTTGTGAGTCAACATATGTGCGTGGAGTTGGTTGCAACATTCCGGGGATATGGAGCGTCGTGGTAACATAACGCTTATGCAACGATTTGGAGGGGTTGCATTGGTTCAGTTTTAGCATATGGTTGTAACGATAATAAAGAAGATAACAACTATGATGATAGCAGACGAGTCGAATCCGTTACTCATTCTCTCGCTAAACGCTTAAATAGGGGATTTCTGGCCACATTAGGGGGACGAAGGAAGAGATTCAGATTGTTTTAGATCACAGAGCTTCATCTTTCTATTATGAGAAGCTTGGAGAGTGTTGCTGTGAAATATCCAGATGCTATTTCTTTTTGAAGTCGACATTCTCTATTACATGTTAGCTTTCTTTGCCTTTCGAAGGCTAATTGTAATTTCCAGAAGAGAGGTCTTAAATACTTTGTACAGCATTCTGTTTACAGTTGCTGAAGTTGATTCCAGAACCATTTTTGTACCATTTTTAAGAGATTAATTGGATCGGTACCCGGAGACGTAGCCCAGTGAAGGGGGTGAACTCCATTATCAACTTCTGTTTGTGACTCTCTGATTCTAAGTTTCTTTTATATCTGTTTATCAGTCTTGTTTTCCATCTCTGTTCTAAGCATTTAGTTTCTGTTAATGTTGTTCCATTGATGAACCTATTGAACGCATTCTTTTTAAAACAAACTTTTAATGCACTCAAGTTGAGATTCGACGGATCACTCATGTGGATTCCACTCACCCACCTATTTCCATTTGAGAACTTAACCACATTACTTATAAATCTAATTACCTCGGTCTTCCACTAGCACATGAATATTCCAACCAATATGACTCGGTTTTAGCTTAGCCTCGAGGGATGAAAACGTTCAAGCTTAGCTCACAATAATTTTCTAGGATGAAACTTGACCATACAAGGAAAGGAACCTACATGACCATAGCATTATTTTAAATCACCTAGTTTTATTTTAGTTCTGTAATAAGCTGCGGAATTCAAAAAGGCTTGGATTCTGCCCGACGTTGGCATGGATATGACCGTGATTATGACAGTAAACATGACCACATATGTGCATGTTCATGTACATGCAGGAGAATAGGAAATCAAGTGGATTAACTAAATATTCCAGTTCAAGATACTTTTGACAATGAATTTCCAAATGCAACTTCAAATGAAAAAAGAATTACTCAAACATCAATAGAATATCACCTTTTGTAGAGCTCGTGCAAACTGGCTATCTTGAGTATCATTATCTTTCGTCTTATTCTAGCTCTCAGTAATTTGTGACAATACACGAAGATGGACCATTAATCTCTCCTTTGAATGAATTTCATCCCTCTGCACCCTCTGTCATCCCTATGCACAAAGGCAGCCTACAAAATCGATATTAGATTGATTTAGTTTTTAGGATGAAAAATTCCCTTGACATGGAAAACTAGACACGGTCAAGAACATCTTGTAGGAGTGTAAGCATTATAAACACCGTCAAAGTATTGTGCATGGTCATCTAGAAAATTCTCTTATCAAAATCAAATTCTTAAACCAAATAGTTAGAACAAATCAACATTATACTTGAACAGTAAAATAGTGAGGATACACATGAAAAAAACATACAAACAAAATTTGAAGCCAAAAAACATACAATGAGGGTGGATGAGACAAAAATGTTGCATCAAGTAACAAATTCCAGAGTATAAGATTCACTGTCAAAATAGCATGTTCACAATTGATTATTCCACCTATAAAGGAAAAGTCAAATAACAGAGGATAAAGCAGAAGCAGGAAATGTGAAGGAAAAGCCATCGGCCATGGTATAAAAATCAATGTATCCTAAAAGCAGAACCTTTGACTGTGTTGACTTGTAACCTATTTGTTTGAAACTTCGTAATGAGGACTAAATTGACATCTTTTGGAAAACAAAATATGACAATACATGTGTAACAATCCTATCTAGCATAGCTCTTACATGTCAAAGTTCTAGTTTTGAAGTTCTTGAACTTATGAGATTCAAATATTATCTTTTTCTTTGCAATTTTTCTTTTCATTTCACTCTATCATTCCAAGGACAAGACACCCATCATAAAAAACAATGGATTTTCAAGTGGTTTCAAGGGAAATTTCATAGAATATCATTGTTGGTTTTCAAACTTAGTTGCAGATTTATAAGGGGGATATTTTATATAAGCAATAAAACGTTGATTTTAGGTTGTTCTTTTAGTCAAATCTATTTTCTGTTATGCAAATTTCATTGGAGAAACAGGGGAATATTATCACAGATTTACAAATTTTGCGCTTTTTAAACATATTTAATCATAAATCTGAAGTTTATACTGCTGATTTGAGGAAGAAAGTGCATATTTTGAGTATTTTATTGCATATTTTAGGTACAACACCCCCCCATGAAATTAAGGTTGAAGTCTCAAATCATCTAGGGACCCCCCTCAAATTGGAAAGAACCAATTCAGAAGTGAGAGGAAGTTTAATCAGTGGCATAGACCTACTCCCTGATACTTATGACACCTTTGGGATCTTTGGATCAAAAATATTTCTGAGCAATAATAAATAGTACTTTCTCCAATCTTGGATGAATGTAAAAGAAAGATTCTCAAACAAGAAAGCTTGTAGATAGAAGAGAATAAATTAATTGAGGTGGCATAGTTTTGAAAATAAAAAATATTTATATTAATTATGTGTAAAAAATAAAAGTTTTCCAATTTCAAAAATGATAAATGAAAATCGAAGTCACGAGAGCTATATAATTGATAAATATTAAAAAAAATGAAAACTACAAGAGGACATTAATTCTAAGAACTGTTGCTTTTTGGAAACATGAACATATATTTACTGTAAGCAATAGGGATGTGTTTAGAAAATGCAATATCGACATGTGAAATTAATTCTAAGTTGAAATATATACATATGTATTTATTGCTGAGAAATACACTCACATCAACCAAGGAATATATTTGGCAACTTGCAAATTTTTATTACCTGTAACAGCAGTACAAATAGGTGTTTAAAATAAGATTTCAAGTGTACCTTCAAGTCTGCATCCGATAGTTTGTTACAGGTTCATGGTACAATGATTTAGGAAATTTGAAATTTTATAACTTCTAGTATTCCAATTGATATTTACCGAGTCTATGATTTATTAAATTTTATGTTTCAAATTTTCAATGTGAATCTTCATTGTTCAATTAATCATTGAATTTATAATTATGAATCATGATTCATAATTTATGAAGAAATCTGAAATATGCATGTATGATGTGACTGTGACATTTTTTTTATAATATAAATATATATATATAGTACCCCCGACCTACCCAAGTACCCTGTTTCAAAAAGTGGCGTCCTCGTCTCGTATCCAAGTTTCCTAGTAACTTAGCCAAAAACATTAATTATGCACTGCATCCTATCCCATTATTACACGACTCTCTTGTACCCAACATTTGTGTTGGGTTAGATGGTCATTGTATATTGTATATTGTCAAGTTATCTTCATAAATGTATCTTTTATTGGAATGATTTATAGGGCCCTAGGCTCAGGTTGTGGAAACAGTGGCGATCCCTTGCTCTAGACTTTGGGCTACTAACCTCTGATTGTCCTACACTCATGGAGTTGCGTACATTTATTCCCAACACCAATATGTTTAAGATGTATATCGAGATGCCTATTCCTTTTTATAGGGATTAAGAATGGAGTTTTCATAAACTATCCATTCAGTATGATTCTCGTTGTCTCTATCGATTCTATCCATCTCTTCATCAGAGGCACACCCTATCATCAGTGCCTAATGCAAGGTGAGATTTGAAAATATTGAGGTATGGTGTGTTCATCATCTACACGGTATTTCGTTGGTGTGGCTTTTATAAGCCATATGTTTTTGCTTGCTTGGTTATCTATCAAGGGATTCCATCTAAGGCCAAGTTGGCAAAGACTAGCATTTCGATATTGTATGTCCAATGTGTGTCAACGATAAAAAAAATCAAGCATATTTTATGCAGTTGTAAGTTTAGCAGGAAATGTTGGAGTTACATTGAGGATCAACATCCTAGGTTGTTAAAAAACAAGCTGCATTGGAGATGTTTTGGGGGACGGGCGATCCCTTGTGTGGGATTGCTTCCTTGGGCAAGACCTTGTGATATGGAAGCTCAGGTACACGTATGTGTTTGATCAAGAGATAAGTATTATGTCTTCCTTTGTTGCTTTATGGAAAGTTGAGGTACATCACCAATTGTAGTCTGTTGGCTAAGGGATTCTTGTTGATCAAGGAAGCCAGAAATATGGCTCCTTATCTATACTCTAACTTTATTTCTGTTTTAGCTAACTTGAGGAAGATATTCTGATAGGCATTATATATACCCTTCCACACCATGCACTTTTTTTTGTGAATATAACATGTATTATTCAAAAAAAAAATGGTTTTACCTTTTAGGTAACATATTTAACAAATTGCCCATCTAATGACCCAGTCGTGTATACCTTATCATTACTTAATGTTAGGAGTTGCATCAACCCCATAGATAAACACCCATATAGGTTGAAAAAGGAAAAAGAACACAGAAATTATGAAATGCAGTTGAAAATTTTATACAAAAAGTTTATCAAACATAGAGAAATAGAAAACTAGCCAGGAAAGAAGAGGAGGTGAATTAAGGGAAGACATAAAATATAAATAACTAAATAAGAATCATCATCTTAGGATTGGTATACAAACTATATGACATAATTATGCTATAGCACAACAATAAAATACAGTAAAATAGGATCAACTTACCACAAATGCTCGCATCAAAGACATAGATATACTTTCAGCAGCCAATGAGTGATGATCCAAGTAGATGTCACACAAATTTGGTAGATTGTTCTACACACAATAATGCAATACAAGTCCATGGACTTCCTGCACTGTATCCTTATGCAGTTCCCCAGATTCTATATGTGAGAATCCCAAGTTAGGGAACTTTTTATTGACTTCTATGATCGGAAATTTTTTGGATATCTTAAAAATAAGGCCCGCATGTGCCAGGTAATGACATAATCTCTTGGGTACCTATCCAATTTTCCTGCAAGAAAATGAAGCTCTTTGCTAACTTCTCCTCTATAAATTTTCTCATCCACAGAGCACATCCATGTACAACTGAAACTCTTAGGATCTTAATTTTCAGCAAAAATATATCTATTGCATCCACTTCTCGATCTGGATGATGGTGAAAGAAATAACCATCTTCATTCTCCTTTCTGAATGATGGTGTAACAGTTGGAACGATAAAACCTAACTGAATATGAAGCATGTCTTCTTGCAAGATAGGTAGAGGAATTGTTTCCAGAAGCTTTGACACCTCTTCCCAATCATTGTGAGCAATGTATTACTCAAATTGTGCCTCCCATGATATGTGCACTCCCATGAAAAATGGTTGATCTAATATTATTTGTATGAAAAATTCCAGCATTATTAAATAGAAATTGGAATTCATATTGACTCTAGTGTTACATGAGTTTGTGATTGAATAAGGTCATGCTACACAAGAATAAAGTCCAGTGAAGTGAAGACAATAAAATATAGAAGGATCACAAAGAAGAGCAAAGGACAAAGAAGAAACAAAAGGTATCTACATACTGTGATGCAAATTCAAATTCTGATGAAGATGGACAGTACTAGAATCTAAACTAATTTATACAAACAAATATCATTAAGCCATAAAAATAGAACAAAAAATGCAATATAGTTTTTCCATTTAGTTATTGGGACTAAACATGTATCATCAATGTGGTTGTAAGTTTTTATTGTCTCTTTCTAGCTAGCGTTTTTTATTACCAAATGGTTTGTTCTGTGTAGAAATATTTCCAACTATATCCTCTACAAATATCATCTATTGATGGATGTGTTTGCAATTGTATAAGGCCCCCCTCTACAAATATCATCTATTGATGGATGTGTTTGCAATTGTATAAGGCCCCACACTATTTGATTACATAAACATCTAGTACATAAAATTTTATATTTACACAATATTTCATTCATAACAAGCAAAAGAAAGAAAACAAATGCATTTTAAATTTTATGCAATGCAATATCTAGACAATAGTAAATTGGGTATTTCTATTCTCCGCAAACCATAGCTGTAGTTCATGTTACTCACCTCCTGGTGACCTCCTCCTTTAAAACAAAAATCATTGTATCTTTCATATTTGCGATGTGATTGGATAAATCAAACAATGTGAAATAAGGCAAAAACTACAACATTCAAACTCAATTCCTGACAATTTCCTAGTTCTAAATTTACTCTATTACATGTTTCTTTAATATTTATATAAATGAACATATGAAAAACAAATTATTAGAAAATAATGGCTTAAAGTAAAATAACAACAGCTTAAAGTAATTCAAAAAACTCTACACTGTAATCTATGAGAAATTGCCAAACTTGTTATATCTAAATCCAAAAGCAAAACAAACCTAAGCTGACTTTCATGCAAGATCGTCAAAATAAGAAGGAATAAACATTATATAAGACAGACATCACAAAACAAATTATAGCATGATGTGACATGCACTATCATCATGAACAAAATATTTAAAGCATAATGATAATAATGCCTCTATAGCAAGCACAGTATGGTTTATGATTCTTGAAATTATGTCACAGCTTGTACATGAAGTGACCAAGAAGAACAAAGTATTTAAAACATGGTTAATCTTTTACAAATTGTACATGTTGAGCCTTCGAGTGAATTTGTGCAACATGCTCATATTTCCTTTTATTAAATGCATAAAGGTTGAAATCATGAGAAGAAGCCTTTGCTTGCCAAAGCCAAAGACTGATAGTATTCTTTGTCCCATAGCCAAGGATGGGGACATCATATGCTAGTGCTTGAAGTTTCTCTCCATCAACCCATTTGCACTTGTACATCCAACATTAAAATTGAAAGCTAGTCCTTATGACAGTCATTTTCAAAAACATTAACGGTGACCAAACTTCAAAATCACTTTAATATAGCTGACCATCTACAACTAGAAAGTGAGACTGTTATTCTTATGAAATTGCCTCTATAATATGTATCATATGCAAAATAGAATCGAAGACATGAACAACAAGAATTTTATTAATGGCAGATTCATTGATTACATTGACATCAATTCTTTTTTATTTGGCTAGTAGGCAGTTGCATAACCTAAATGCCTTTTCTTATACACTACAACAAATCCTGGAATTAGCGTCCCATTTAGATCCCTTTTTAGTGTAATTTTTTTTACATTGAGTGGTCAAACTAGAAGCTAAATGGGATGCGTCATGGACAAAACTTAAAGCATCCCAAAAAACGTCTTTTTTTTCTTCCTAAATAGCATCCTTTATGACATCCAAAATCACGTCTCTTTTTTTGCTTCCAGAATAGCGTCCAACTTTGCTTCCTAAACAACGTCAAGGTTTTCTTCCAAAATAGTGTCCAACTTTGCTTCCTAAACAACGTCAAGGTTTGCTTCTTAAATAATGTCCTACTTTGCTTCCTAGCGAGTGTTCGCTTTTGCTTCTTAAATGACACCCCCATTAACGCCATATTTGCATCCTTAATAGCACCATGTTAGCATCCAAATTAGAATCCATTTTTGCTACCACTTTAGCATCCCATTTTGCACCATGTTTTACTTCCAAATATGTGCCAATTTTCGCTTCCAAATTTGCAACAATTTTTGCTTCTCTCTTTGCATCATGTTTTGCTACCAAAATGATGCCAAATATTTCTTCTATTGTTACACCATATTTTTTTTCCTATGTAGCGGCATGTTTTGCATCTGAAATAACGTTTTATTTTGCTACCATATCAATGCCATGTTTGGCTTCATCATTAGTGCCATGTGTTGCATCTTTTTTAATGCCTAGTTTCGCATCTCTCATGTTTTGGTAACTAATTTAGTCGTTTTTAGTATTTAACTGATATTATAATATCATTAGGGCATAGAGGAATCGAACCACCAACCTCCTGCTTATAAGGCAGGCGCTCTTCCATTGAGCTAGAACCCTTTAAGAATTTGAGAACCTAACTTACAGAGTCCTCTATAATGGTAAAAAGGATCAATACACAACTTTTAGTATCTAATGGTCAAACAAGGCAACAGAGAAAGAAGCTTTTGTAATACCAGAAAGGACACTCATCAACATCAATAGTGTTGCATGTATCAAAAGATGACAATGTAATAGTACCAATTTGGTTACCTAAAATTATATAGCTTGGGTAATTTGGTTATATCAGGACCTGATAAGCCATGTGATTAGAAATACACATTAGTACATGCACATGACCAGAGAAAAAATCAATGTCTCAATAGTCTAGCTAGCAGCCAAATTATGACAGCTTGGTTACAAACATGTAATATCTTGCACCTTATTCTAGTAGACAAATAATTCTATTGTTGGTCCTAGCTGCATGTGATTACACACTAGATAAGTTATAACTTATGTACCAACATAGTTACCTGCATAAGATCAGTTCTAACAGAGTGGGGAAACAAGAGTGAAAACAAAGAGAGTGTGCCTTGAAACAGATTTTATATCATTGCAGTGAATTGTGAATTGTTGATTCAAGCATTTAAAAGCATGAGAATTGAGAATTAACTGTAGAAATGCATCTGAGAAATAGCATGAGTGCTGGGAAATAGCATGAGTGCTGTAAGGAAACTTAATTCCAATGTCTTCAAATATCTGTAAGGCACAACAGGAATAGACCACTCACTAAATATGTTGGGGGTGGGGGTTGAAGGTATTATGGAAGGAATTTTCAGTGGAAACAACATACACTGAGAATCTACAATATCTTCCTGAACATAAAAAATGGCGAGTACAAAAGAGTAATGTGGCTGAACTACATCGAGTGGATAATGGTACTCATTATGATGAAAGAATCAAAGGGATCAAAAAGAAAGTTTAGAGAAAAGACTAGTACCATTTATAAAATATTGACCATTCTAAGAACTCCCTAGGAACGATTTGTTGGCGTCCATTTCTTGTCATTTTCTAGGAACTTTTCAGCCTGTAACAATACTAATATACTTTAATTCCACGCTTCATTTCCACATCTTTTATTTCAAGGTGGCTGAAGACAGAAGCAACAACCAATAATAACAAAGACATAATTTACTTTAATCTCTTCAAGAAATTATAGTGAACTCTTCCCTCTAATAGATCCTATCAAAATTTTGATTTGATAATGTAAGAGTTCTAATTTTAATTGAAGAATTAATCGAGTGACCAAATTTAGAAAGTTCAAAGTACTTTTTCGCTGACCACAAATTTAGAATTAGATGTACATTGCCACGTTTACACCAAACTATATAAAATATTGTTTATAAAGCTTTATCATTCCACGAATACTATATGTTATAGATATTTAGAGTTAAAATTTATCAATCCAGGGTACCATGTCACTTGATATTCAGTGTCAACGAAATCATGAGATATCAAGTCTCGGCTGAGAGCAAAGAAGAAAGGGAGGAAACCTTGGTTCAATCCCCTCTTCTATAGATTTGTCAACATGAGTGAGAAGCAGTGATAAAGGTCTTGGGTTCTCATGGATGAGACCTATGTTCAAGACTTCAAACCCCATGGAGGACATGTTTAGGACTGTTATGACCCTATGAAGGATATATATGGGATTGAATGTATACGGAATAGGGATTTGCCACATATGAATGGGTGAGCACTGAGATTTATAAACTACTTGTTTCAAACATAACCTCCTTTGATAAGTTAAGGATTTCAAATTTATCACATAAACTCGTGGAATTTGGAAACATAGTAGCTATTAGACACTTATATGAGGAACCAACAAGTTCTTTTAAAGCCCCTGTAGTTGCACAATCCAAAGGCCATGACAGTGGACTCAAAAGTGTACATAACCATATCCGTGATCTTTTGTTAAGCATATATGGAATTTTAATAGTTAGATCAAATTTTATTCAAAGGGTGCAACCTTAAAGTCAAATTGAATGGGGGATCAGAACCTCAATCATACAAGAAGTTCGGCATGGGTTGATTTCTAATATAACACGTGAAAGTCCCCAAAAAGGAAAAACAACATATTGAGGCGAGTAGCACAACAATCACTCATACCAAGGCTTGTCTTATTCATCAAGTCCTTTTGGTCTATGAGGCCCAAAAAAGATTCTATAAATTATAGTCAGAATATTTGTTCAGACGTGACTTTTGTATTCACCAGTTTTTAGTACTTTTGTTGTTGCAGAAAAAATGTGAAGTATGATGGATTAGATTTACACTTAAGTTGTGCTCATCAAGCTTTATCATTCCAAGAATACTATATGTTATAGATATTTAGAGTTAAAATTTATCAATCCAGGGAACCATGTCACTAGATATTTAGTGTCAGTGAAATCATGAGATATCAAGTCTTGGCTGAGAGCATAGAAGAAAGGGAGGAAACCTTAGTTCAATCCCCTCTCCTATAGATTTGTCAACATGAGTGAGGAGCAGTGATAAAGGTCTTGGGTCTTCATGGATGAGACCTATGTTCAAAACTTCAAACCCCATGGAGGACATGTTTAGGACTGTTATGACCCTATGGAAGATATATATGGGATTGAATGTATACGTAATAGGGATTTGCCACATATGAAAGGGTGAGCACTGAGATTATGAGCACTGAGATTTATACACTACTTGTTTCAAACATAGCCTCCTTTGATAAGTTAAGGATTTCAAATTTATCACATAAACTCATGGAATTTGGAAACATAGTAGTTGTTAGAGACTTATATGAGGAACCAACAAGTTCTTTTAAAGCCCCTGCAGTTGCACAATCCAAAGGCCATGACAGTGGACTGAAAAGTGTACATAACCATATCCATGGTCTTTTGTAAAACATATTTGGAATTTTAATAGTTAGATCAAATTTTATTTAAAGGGTGCAACCTTAAAGTCAAACTGAAAGGGGGATCAGAAGCTCAATCATACAGGAAGTTCAGCATAGGTTGTTTTCAAATATAACACGTGAAATTCCCTAAAAAGGCAAAACAACATATTGAGGCGAGTAGCACATCAATCACTTATATCAAGGCTTGTCTTATTCATCCAGTCCTTTTGGTCTATGAGGCAAAAAGCTTCTAAAAATGATAGTCAGAATATCTTTTCAGACATGACTTTTGTATCAACCAGTTTTTTGTACTTTTACTATTGCTGAAAAAATGTGAAGTATGATGGATTATATTTACACTTAAGTTGTGCTCATAAAGCTTTATCATTTCAAGAATACTATATGTTATAGATATTTAGAGTTAAAATTTATCAATCCAGGGAACCATGTCACTTTATATTCAGTGTCAGCAAAATCATGAGATATCAAGTCTCGGCTGAGAGCATAGAAGAAAGGTAGGAAAACTTGGTTCAATCCCCTCTCCTATAGATTTTTCAACATGAGTGAGGAGCAGTGATAAAGGTCTTGGGTTCTCATGGATGAGACCTATGTTCAAAACTTCAAACCCCATGGAGGACATGTTCAGGACTGTTATGACCCTATGGAGGATATATATGGGATTGAATGTATATGTTATAGGGTGCCACATATGAATGGGTGAGCACTACGATTATGAGCATTGAGATTTATAAACTACTTGTTTCAAACATAACCTCCTTTGATAAGTTAAGGATTTCAAATTTATCACATAAACTCATGGAATTTGGAAACATAGTAGATGTTAGAGACTTATATGAGGAACCAACAATTTCTTTTAAAGCCCCATCAGTTGCACAATCCAAAGGCCATGACAGTGGACTGAAAAGTGTACATAACCATATCCATGATCTTTTTGAAAGCATATTTGGAATTTCAATAGTTAGATCAAATTTTATTCAAAGGGTGCAACCTTAAAGTCAAATTGAATAGGGGATCAAAACTTCGATCATACAGGAATTTTGGCATAGGTTGTTTTCTAATATAACACGTGAAAGTCCCTAAAAAGGCAAAACAACATATTGAGGCAAGTAGCACAACAATCACTCATATCAAGGCTTGTATTATTCATCCAGTCCGTTTGGTCTATGAGGCAAAAAGCTTTTATAAATTATAGTAAGAATATCTTTTCAGACATGACTTTTGTATCCCCTGGTTTTTAGTACTTTTACTATTGCAGAAAAAATGTGAAGTTTAATGGATTAGATTTACACTTAGGTTGTGCTCATAAATATTTATCATTCCAAGAATACTATATGTTATAGATATTTAGAGTTAAAATTTATCAATCCAGGGAACCATGTCACTTGATATTCAGTGACGACGAAATCATGAGATATCAAGTCTCGGCTGAGAGCATAGAAGAAAGGGAGGAAACCTTGGTTCAATCCCCTCTCCTATAGATTTGTCAACATGATTGAGGAGCAGTGAGAAAGGTCTTGGGTTCTCATGGATGAGACCTATGTTCAAAACTTCAAACCCCATGGAGAACATGTTTAGGACTATTATGACCCTATGGAGGATATATTTGGGATTGAATATATACGTAATAAGGATTTTCCACATATGAATGGGTGAGCCCTGAGATTTATAAACTACTTGTTTCAAACATAGCCTCCTTTTATAAGTTAAGGATTTCAAATTTATCACATAAACTCGTGGAATTTGGAAACATAGTAGTTGTTAGACATTTATATGAGGAACCACCAAGTTCTTTTAAAGCCCCTGTAGTTGCACAATCCAAAGGACATGACAGCGGACTGAAAAGTGTACATAACCATATCTGTGATTTTTTAAGGCATATTTGGAATTTTAATAGTTAGATCAAATTTTATTTAAAGGGTGCAACCTTAAAGTCAAATTGACTGGGGGATTAGAACCTCACATTAGAGGAATTTTGGGGTCTAAAATGGGCCTCCTAAGGAAAATAATAAAATAATAATTAAAATAATAAAATAATATTGATTAATTTTGGAGGAAGAAAGAAAAAAACTACTTTTTGTGTTCGTATTTTCGACATATATCCATGTGTTTTTACTCAAATTTCGATCGGGAGAGCTCGTTGGATGTGGACTCAAATTCCGCATCCAACGAGTACCCACACTGCATACTTTTGACGGACGCCGCTACCCCAAAAACAAGAAATACCTGAAAAATGTGATGATGACATCATCATCACGTTTTTTCAGGTATTTCTTGTTTTTCGGGTAGCGAGGTCCGTCAAAAGTATGCAGTGTGGGTACTCGTTGGATGCGGAATCAAATTCCGCATCCAACGAGCTCTCCTGATCGAAATTTGAGTAAAAACACAATGAAATATGTCGAAAATACGAACAAAAAAAGTAGTTTTTTTAATGACAAATATGTCAATTCAACCATTATGGTTGACTTATTTTATTGAAATTCTATTGGTTCTTGAATTTCAACTCACAAAAACTTATTTTGGCACGTTTTCTTATAAGGCCCATTTTAGACCCCAAATTTTCTCTAATGATAATACAGGAAGTTCGGCATAGGTTGCTTTCTAATATAACAAGTGAAAGTCCCCAAAAAGGAAAAACAACATATTGAGGCGAGTAACACAACAATCACTCATATCAAGGCTTGTCTTATTCATCTAGTTTTTTTGGTCTATGAGGCCCAAAGCTTCTATAAATTATAGTCAGAATATATTTTTGGACATGACTTTTGTATCCACCATTTTTTAGTACTTTTACTATTGCAGAAAAAATGTGAAGCATGATGGATTAGATTTACACTTAAGTTGTGCTCATAAAGCTTTATCATTCCAATAATACTATATGTTATAGATTTAGAGTTAAAATTTATCAATCCAGGGAACCATGTGACTTGATACTCAGTGTCAGCAAAATCATGAGATATCAAGTCTCAGCTGAGAGCATAGAAGAAAGGGAGGAAACTTCTGTTCAATCCCCTCTCCTATAGATTTGTCAACATGAGTGAGGAGTAGTGACAAAGGTCTTGGGTTCTCATGGATGAGACCTATGTTCAAAACTTCAAACCCCATGGAGGGCATGTTTAGGACTGTTATGACCCTATGGAGGATATATATGGGATTGAATGTATACGTAATAGGGATTTGCCACATATGAATGTGTTGCAGCTGCAACCGTTTCCCCAAATTTTCAAATTTTGAACCCCTTTGTTAATTTTAGCATTGCCTATAATTTTTTGGATCTATGAACTCTGTTTGTTTTTTGCTTTAATTGTGGACTTTTCGAGGATTACTCTCTTCTTGCGTTTCAGAAAGTTGCTTATGTTTGAGACTGTTGTGGGTTGCGGAATTTAGAATCTGGTTCGCTGCCCTTTGAGCCGCGTTTTCCTTTCGAAAGCCTGTTTCTCATGCTAGCCACTGTTTCGGAGATCATTTAAACAACTTATCGGAACCATGTTTCCTTAGGGAGCCTCCGTTGCGGAAATCGAACGATGATTATCCTGCAGGAGGGTCTTAACTTCTTTGTTGTCGCGTCATTTTGTTTGACTTGTTTATATTATCAGAGGTTGTAGTCTGTTTATCTTCCACCCTTGCGGCTCCCAAACAAACTAGGTATCCGCCATACCACTGCTCCACCCGCCGATGCTTTGTCGGGTCTTCGTCGCTTTGTGTTGGATCGGAGGCCGTAGTTTTTCCTCCTCCTCCCTTGCGGCTGTGTAACGCACTAAGTGTCCGACGTTGATGTCCTTCCGCTCGCCGACTGGGAACTCTTCCACCTAGAATTTGAGTTTAGCTTTTCCGACTCCGATAAACTTAATGGTCTCACGGATCCCGTTGCATGTTGGAGATGCGCTGATGCAGCTATGGGTGAGACTACCCGTCCGATGTTTTAATGTTTTAAACCGCCGATAAGTTTTGCTCTCCCCACCGTTTTTGTGAGTTTTAAACCCTTGTATGGGCAACAGTGATTTCAGTGCTTATTAAGATTTTCACGACGAGAATGCATTGCAGGGCCTCTTTTTAATGACTAGTTAGTTTGTTGATGTAGTTGATTGAAAAGATGCGATCCTAACTAATAATAAATGTCGTTTAATTGCAGACAGACTCAAGAGACTGTTTCAGATTACCACTGCGTGAAGGCGTAGCTAGGAGAGAAGCGGTAGAAGGGAGCTGGGCAGCGTTAGGCAGAGTTCGTACCGAAACTGACGGGATCTCAAGGAGAACAAACGAAAGACAAGGCAGAATCAATGGCGACAAAAGCCCAGGCCTGGAAAGATCTGTCAGTTACCAAGCAGATCCCGCTTTGTTGAGTACTCTAAAAACGTAATGCATGAAGTAAATCATGAGTACTCACAGAAAAGACAAAATGGGGATATTAAACGGTTTGGAGGAACCCAAAGGTCACACGGTTGAGGCAGCCCAAGCAGTTCGCTGATTTGGTTTAAATATAGGAAAGTTAGAAATTATAGAGGCTTTTTCCCTGGAAAACTTGTGAATTATTGTTTGTAAGAGGAACTACTTCGTTTTACAATAAGAAATTACAAATTTTGCCTGTTGGAGAAGGTGCTATGTGGAATGTTTCAATGCGATAAATGGATTAGTTGAAGAGGAACTATTTCGTTTTCAGCTTTGGTCCATTAAATGTGAAATCGTTTTGACTCTTAGGACCTATGTTCTTGTTCGAATGATTTCTGGTTTACTTTATGAAATTACCACCATGAGTAATGAATGTTGTTCATAAGCAATTGGCTATCTGGGTGTTTAAATATTTTAATTGTGCATGTGTTTTTGGAAAGAAATATCAACTATCTGTAATTTCTTTTTATAATGCATGCACAATATACATTACTTCATTAATAAGTTACAATTTGGCTCCCTGGGGATAGGTAGATAGTTAGATTTACTTTATTACTGTGTGCATGATTTAGATGCTTGAGAGTTTTAAAACGAGAGGTAAGAACCTGCGCATCACATTGTGAATACTCCTAGCATTCTTTATCAAGTCTGCATGTTAAATAGGCACTTACATATCATACTTTAAGTCAAAAATACAAAAATATATACGGTGGATCGGGCCGCAACCAGTAAAACCTTTTATTTTTGTTACTTGACCTACAGTAGCCGAATCGCAAACTGGACAGATTCCCTACACCAAACAGTCACGGGCTAATTGGGAACGTTGACTGGGGAGAATCCCTTGCTGTTGCCGCCTGCGAATTCCCAGGCCTCAACAGTTTTTGGCGCTAGAAAGAGGGCCGCCAGTGCATGGCTGGCCGAGGAAACCTGTTTTCCTGAGACTATTCCACCGGTAACAGTTCAGAAAGCAGTGTGTTTCATAATCCAATTCCTAAAGAAGGGGGTAGAGAAAATTTGTATTATGTCAACAATGAAGTTGTTAATGATCTAAGAAGACACACTAGGGCATACGTGAAGAAGATTGAAGGATTGTCGATTATCCCTGAATTGCCCAGAAGAGAATATAAAAGGAAAGATCGTCCTATATTGGAAGACTCGGTGCTGGTTGGGGATTGAGAAGAACTTGTAGAAACAGCCTTACAAGAAGTTGTACTGCCTTTGAATCAAGTAGGCCCGGATACTCCTCACAGTTCTCCTGCTCACAATCCTATTCGCTCACCCCCTCACTCTCCACCCAGACTCATGGTAGGCATAAACGCAAATCAACCACCCAACCCACCGAATCCACCACCTGCCTGGAAAGCCAGATCACCTGTAAACCTAACACCTCCTTTGCATGATTTACCTCAATCTTTTGAAAAGATGCTGCCCAAATTTGACCCAAATGAGAAGATACTAGTAGACGACCACTTGCAAAGTTTCAATTTGGCAATAGAAAGGTTAAGGGCTGGGGAATATGAGGATGTAGTTTGCAAACCTTCGGATAAAGTCCTGATTGAGTATTATACCTCAGCTCTCGGACCCGAGTTGGCCATGTTTGCCAAAATGAAGGCCAAGCCTACTTTAGCGGAGACCTCTGAGGAGGCAGAAAAAGTAGAGGTTGAAAGGGAAACTATCGAAGATTATCCCGAACGATCAGGAGAGAAAATTGTGGGGAGGAAAGCTTTGTTGTTTACTAAGCCTAAGGAGGAGCAATCACCAGATTTTGAAGGAATGGCAAAAATGATGCAAAATCTTTCTAATAGAATCATAGATTTGGAAAAAGAAAAGGAAGCCCAAAAGTTCTACAAGCCCTATTACAAGAAAATGGAAGATAACAATCAATCCCAACCCCCTCTGCACAATTCGGCATCCATGAATTTAACAGAGGTAGGAATGGACAATTTTTGCACTTTCCACCAACAACCCCACTCTGAAAAGAATTGTCCTTAATGGATAAACTCAATGACGTTGGTTATGAATCAGCTGTTGGATTCTAAATTAACAGAAGATGAAGATGAAGAAAGGAAAGACAATAATACATCAACAAAAGAACAAGAGGATGAGACCATGGTTCTATGGGACTGTGTTTCGTTGTTTGACGCCGAGGAAGAAAAGGTTTTGGAACACGAGGACATCATGGAAACGAATGTAACAACAAGAAGCCAAGGGTTGGCTAAAGAAAACAGTCTCATGCTCCCAAAGATTAAAAGACTTGAAAGGAATGTTAAGAAATTTCAGAATAACTCCTCGGCTAATGAGACTCCGAAATTTACCATCACTAGTTAAGATCCTAGATAGACTAACGTGTTCACCAAGCCCAATGAAGAAAAAATAAATAATGGTAAACCAAACCCCACCGAACCCAAGATGGAATACGACATTGTGGAAGATATAAAGAAGGTAAGGGCAAATATCTCGTTATTTGAAATGTGCAAGGTGCCGCAGCAGAAAGAAAAGCTTTTGAAAGCACTTGAAGCATCAGAGGAGGGGCTTCCCACCGACAATCAACCCAAGGAAGAAGAAGAAATTGGGGAAGCAAGCGTAGGAGGTAAGCCTAAGAGCAAGAATCCACCGTTTCTCCTCACTTTTGAAATTTTTAACCACAACGTACATAATTGCTTGGTAGACTCAGGGGCATCGGTCAACGTTATGCCGCTGTCAGTCTGCAAAAGGATAAATGGAGGGTTGTTCAATTGGATAGAACGAATGTGAAGGTAATTGGGGAAATGGAGGATGTTCTAGTCCGCTTATCTTCGAATGATAAGGTGTGTCAAGTTATTGATATTGTGGTGGCTGACATACCAGAAGCTTATGGGCTGGTTCTGAGCAGGGACTGGTTAGCGAAGCTAAACAGATATTTTTCCTCGGACCGGTCACATCTGTGGCTACCGTATAAAGGAAGCCCGAATCAAATTAAAATTTTGAGGGAGCCCCATATGAAACACAACGTTACTCAGTTTGAAGAAAAAAACGAACCAGTGGATTCTGTTTTGGGAAATTACTTTATTGAGTTAGAACCAGAAAATTACCAAGCAGAAGAAGCCAGCGACACATCCGACGCTCAGCCTGATCTCCTTCGGTTTTCACAGGCTGATGAAATCGATTGTAAAATAGTAGACTTAGCAGTAGAAGTAGATTCCCGCACAGTAGTTAGCGATTTCTGGACACTTTTTTTTTACGGATCTAAAACATTAGAAGGGTCAAGAGCCGGCTGTGTCCTGATTGACCCCAAGTAAGAAAAAACATTTTCTTTCATGTAGGTTAGAGTTTGAATGTACAAATAACACAGCTGAATATGAAGCGTTGGTTCAAGGTTTAAGGAAAGCAATTGAATTAAAGGCAAATAATTTGAAAGCGTTTGGAGATTCTGAAATAATTGTAAAACAAATTCGGAATCAAATACATTGCATTTCTCCTCACTTAAAAGCTTATCAAAATGAGGTATGGGATTTACTCAAATATTTTAACGCATTTAATATTGTATCGATTCTAAGACTTAAGAATGCAGCAGCTGATTTGTTGGCCACATCAGCTGCTCGGCTTGTACCCTCTAATAATCGGTGCTTTGTTGAATTGCTTTTCAGACCCTCGCTTCCGGATATGATTACCAACCTACAAATGTTCGACGACGATCAGCAGATTATAGAATGCTTAACGAATGACGAGGCATTTAAAGAGGCGATTATTGATAATGAAAAACATCGGGCCGAGCTGAAATTTGATAATTTCATCCCTAAAGGAGTCAGAACCTTGGAATGGATGTTTGATTTAAATGAAAAATTCAGAAGACCAGCAAACGTGAAGACTCATAGCTCATCTCTACAGTTCGAATTGATTAATTTGGGGACTGAGATGAAGCCTAAATATGTGAATCTTGGAAAATGTTGTTCACCAGTGGAAAGAAATAAGTTCATCATTCTGTTTAATCAATATAAAGATGTTTTTGCCTTGACATATGAAGATCTGAAGACATATGACACCAGTATCATCCAACATGTTATCCCCATCAAATCTGGAGTCAAACCTTATCAACAACCTTTAAGGAAAATGCACCCAAAATTGGAACCTCTAATCCAGAGTGAAGTTAAGAAATTATTGGATGCTAGAATCATTTTTAAGGTTAGACACTCGGAATGGGTCTCAAAGCTGGTACCAGTGAGGAAGAAATATGGAGAAATCAGGTTATGTGTGGATTTTAGAAACTTAAATCGCGCTTTAGATAAAGACAATTATCCTGTTCCACCCATGGAGCAACTTCTGCAAATGGTTTCAGGTTTTGAGCTATTCTCTTTATTAGACAGATTTTCAGGCTACAATCAAGTATTAGTAGTCGAAGAAGATAGATTGAAAACAACATTCAGGACCAGGTGGGGAACTTTCGCTTACAGAAAAATGCCCTTCGGGCTTATAAACGCTGGAGCTACATTCCAGAGGGCTATGGACATAGCTTTCCGCGGTTTGATTGGCCGCAGTGCTATAGTATACATTGATGACATCACGATATTCTCAAAGAGGAGAGAAGAACACGCGTTTCATCTAAAGCAGATTTTTGAACGCTGCCGAAAATATGGTATCTCACTCAACCCCAAGAAGTGTGTGTTCGCTGTTACGGAGGGTAAGTTGCTTGGTCACGTGGTTTCAAAGAAGGAGATTTCCATAGACCCAAAAAGGATCAAAGCCATTGAACAGATTCCCTTGCCCCATAATAAAAAGGGCATGCAATCATTTATGGGGACAATAATCTTCGTGCGGAGGTTTGTGCCAGATTTCACTCAAATTGTTAAACCTTTGCAGCAAATGGTAAAGCAAAGTGTACAATTCAAGTGGACTAAGGTTGAGAAGAACACATTCGGCAAGATTAAGACCGCTGTTGCACACGCACCCTCCCTCAAAAGCCCGGATTTTGATAAAGACTTTATTTTGTACACTTTCGCATCTGATGTTTCGCTAGCAGTTGTGCTTACTTAGAAGGAAGATGGGGGAGATGAGTTCCCCATATCATTTATGAGCACTGGTCTGCAAGGGGCCGAATTGAATTACCCAACTATAGATAAACAAGATTACGCAGTGTTCAAAGCAGTGAAACAATTCAGGCCCTACATACTAAAAAACCGAACCAAGGTAATCGTCCCACACCCACCTATGAGGTCCATTTTCGTATAGAAGGAGTTAGGAGAAAGAAGGGGCAATTGGGTAACAGCTCTTCAAGAATATGACCTCGAATTCAAGCCAGCTTCTATAGTTAAAGGGCAAGGGTTGTGCAGACTAATGACTGAAAATAGAGACAATGAAGAACATGCCTGGAAAGACGAAGCTGAATTACAATTGATGGATGTATGTCCTCTTTTCACAGCCCCGGAATCTTGGTATCAAGACCTTGTGCATTACCTTCAGACAGGATCGTTACCGAAACATTGGAATTCCAAGCAAAAAAGAGCATTGCGTCTTAAATCAACCTCATATCAAATTATTGAAGAAACATTATTCAGAAAAAATTACGACGGAGTTCTTCTTAGATGCTTAGAGAAAGAAGATGCGAAGAAGGTAATGACAGATTTGCATGAGGGTCCTGCTGGGGGACATTTTTCCGGAGATACTACAGCTCATAAAATTCTCAGAGCCAGATACTATTGGCCCACACTTTTCAAAGACGCACACGCCCATGTCAGAAAATATGACATTTGTTAAAGATGTAGTGGAAGACAAGCTAAAGCAGCAAGACCATTGAAGCTTGTGATGATAACAGAGCCTTTTGAGCAATGGGGGTTATATATCATTGGGGAGATAAAGCCGAATTCTTCCCTGCAACATAAGTATATTATGACAGCAACCGACTACTTCACTCACTGGGTCAAAGCCATCCCTTTGTGCAAAATAAATGAGGATGCGGTCATAGACTTCTTACAAGACCATATTATGACCAGGTTTGGAATTTCAATTTCTTTAGTTTTTGACAATGCTACTTACTTTTCCTCAATAACATTGATTGCTTTTGCTCATGAGAAAGGGATTAAGTTGCATTACTCTGCTAATTACTATCCACAGGGAAATGGCTTAGCTGAATTTACAAACAAAAACCTAATTATGATTTTAAAAAAGACAGTGATAGAAAATCAGAGGAGTTGGCACTCAGCTTTACCAAACGCCCTTTGGGCTGATAGAGTCACCTCCAAGTCTTCAATAGGAGTGTCTCCATATACCCTTGTGTATGGTAAAGAGGCCATTCTTCCCCCCAATATCATGCTACTTTCTTCCATAATAGCTCAAAAATCTAGAGGATCTAATAATGAAGTCTTGCAAATGAGGATATATAACCTCCTGAAGGCAGGAGAGTCTCAATCTAAAGCCAGAGAGCGCTTTAAACAACAACAATAGGTAGTAAAGAGATGGTTTGATAAACATAAAGATGGAACAAAAGATTTTGAGGTGGGAGATTTGGTTCTCAAGTGGGACCACCCCCATGATGAGAAAGGGAAACACACGAAATTTCAGTAGTTGTGGGTAGGTCCTTTCCAGATTGCAGCAAAGCTTGGCCCCTCAACTTATAAGTTGCAAGATTTACAAGGGTGGGAAGAGAACTTACCAGTAAATGGTTTAGTTCTCAAGCCTTATTTTTCCTAAGTTTGTTTGTTTTCTTCTATCTTGTATATAAATAATCTAGCTTGGTCGTTTTCTTTAAGTTATGTAGTTTTGTTTTGTTTTAGTCTAAAGTCTACTGATTTCAATAAAGGAGGAAAACCCGCGGTTGCATGGAGAACATCAGAATTTTGGAATGATTAAAGTTCTTGGGTATAAAACTGTGTATTATTGTTTATCTAAAAGAATTTCTTCTATTTTAGCAGTTTTCTCGAGTGGCTATGAACACATTGAAGTCCTGCTTAACTCTTTTAAAATAAACCAGAATCAAAAGGTCTAGAATACTATCTTGAGGCTCCATCCATATCACATTTAAATTGTCCTAGGGAGTAACAGCAGAGGGCCCATGGAAAGGAAGCAGGGTAAACATTATATTATATATAAATGATCCCATGCCCAGAATTGTATGCCAAAAGGAAGATAAGAGTTGAAAGCTCCTATGAAAGCATTATGTATCAAAACGGATGCTGAACCATATAAGTACTAAATCGCCAAAAGTTCCTCTCCGTCCGTGAGCTAAAATTGAATACATCTCTCACACAAAAGGACACTATGGATAGAGGAGCCTGAATTAAAATTCAGAAAGAAAGGCATGCAAGAGGACTCATGTGAAAAAGCAAAAGTGCTTAAGCACCAAAGGGTGCAAAATGGCACGGGAATGAGGAACAAATGAATATTTCTGTTTACCATATGCTACAATCCTGTGGTGTCCAAGCTGACAGCTACCTGAAGACAGAGGTAACAAATGAAATTCATCTTCCTGGCCTCAAAAGAGTTATCTTGACTTGAAAACCCTGGTTTCCACTCTCCTAAATTGGACTATCATCAATGATTAAAGGTACATACATTTGCCACTTAAGAAATCCAGATATCTAGAAGAATTCAACAGGTTCGTTGTCATTAAACAGTCTGTTACTCAAGAAATAATCGTCCAGAGATCTAGGTTCACCAGGTAGTCGCCAATTGTTGCAGCTGCAATCATTTCCCCAAATTTTCAAATTTTGAACCCCTTTGTTAATTTTAGCATTGCCTAGAATTTTTTGGATCTATGAACTCTGTTTGTTTTTTGCTTTAATTGTGGACTTTTCGAGGATTACTCTCTTCCTGCGTTTCAGAAAGTTGCTTATGTTTGAGACTGTTGTGGGTTGCGGAATTTAGAGTCTGGTTTGCTGCCCTTTGAGCTGCGTTTTCCTTTCGGAAGCATGTTTCTCATGCTAGCCACTGTTTCGGAGATCATTTAAACAACTTATCGAAACCATGTTTTCTTAGGGAGCCTCCGTTGCGGAAATCGAACGATGATTATCCTGCAGGAGGATCTTAACTTCTTTGTTGTCGCGTCATTTTGTTCGACTTGTTTATATTATCGGAGGTTGTAGTCTGTTTATCTTCCGCCCTTGCGGCTCCCAAACAAACTAGGTATCCGCCATACAACTGCTCCGCCCGCCGATGCTTTGTCGAGTCTTCGTTGCTTTGTGTTGGATCGGAGGCCGTAGTCTTTCCTCCTCCGCCCTTGCGGCTGTGTAACGCACTAAGTGTCCGACGTTGATGTCCTTCCGCTCGCCGACTGGAAACTCTTCCACCTAGAATTTGAGTTTAGCTTTTCCGACTCTGATAAACTTAACGGTCTCATGGATCCTGTTGCCTGTTGGAGATCCGCTGATGCGACTGTGGGTGAGACTACCCGTCCGATGTTTTAGTGTTTTAAGCCGTCGAAAGTTTTGCTCTTCTCGTCGTTTTTGTGAGTTTTAAACCCCTGTATGGGCAACACTGATTTCGGTGTTTATTAAGATTTTCACGACGAGAATGCATTGCAGGGCCTCTTTTTGATGACTAGTCAGTTTGTTGATGTAATTGATTGAAAAGATGTGATCCTAACTAATAATAAATGTCGTTTAATTGTAGACGGACTCAAGAGACTATTTCAGATTACCATTGTGCGAAGGCGTAGCTAGGAGACAAGCGGCAGAAGGGAGCTAAGCAGTGTTGGGCAGAGTTCGTACTGAAATCGACGGGATCTCAAGGAGAACAAACGAAAGACAAGACTAAATCATTGGCGACAAAAGCCCAGGCTTGGAAAGATCTGTCAATTACCAAGCGGACCCCGATTTGTTGAGTACTCTAAAAACGTAACGCATGAAGTAAATCATGAGTACTCACAGAAAAGACAAAATGGGGATATTAAACGGTTTGGAGGAACCCAAAGGTCACACGGTTGGGGCAGCCCAAGCGGTTAGCTGATTTGGTTTAAATATAGGAAAGTTAGAATTTACAAAGGCTTTTTCCCTGGAAAAACTTGTGAATTATTGTTTGTAAGAGGAACTACTTCGTTTTACAATAAGAAATTACAAATTTTGCCTGTTGGAGAAGGTGCTATGTGGAATGTTTCAATGCGATAAATGGATTTGTTGAAGAGGAACTATTTCGTTTTCAGCTTTGGTCCACTAACTGTGAGATCGATCTGACTCTTAGGACCTATGTTTTTGTTCGAATGATTTCTAGTTTACTTTATGAAATTACCACCATGAGTAATGAATGCTATTCATAAGCAATTGGCTATCTGGTTGTTTAAATATTTTAATTGTCCATGTGTTTTTGGGAAGAAATATCAGTTATCTGTAATTTCTCTTTATAATGCATGCACAATATACATTACTTCATTAATAAGTTACAATTTGGCTCCCTGGAGATAGGTAGATAGTTAGATTTACTTTATTACTGTGTGCATGATTTAGATGCTTGAGAGTTTTAAGACGAGAGGTAAGAACCTGCGCATCACATTGTGAATACTCCTAGCATTCTTTATCAAGTCTGCATGTTAAATATGCACTTGCATATGGTAAAACCTTTTATTTTTGTTACTTGACCTACGGTAGCCGGACCACAAACCGGACGAATTCGCTACACCAAATAGTCACGGTCTAATTGGGAACGTTGACTGGGGAGAATCCCTTGTTGTTTCCTCCTGCGAATTCCTAGGTCTCCTGTGAATTCCTAGGCCTCAACAGAATGGGTGAGCGTTGAGACTATGAGCACTGAGATTTACAAACTACTTGTTCCAAACATAGCCTCCTTTGATAAGTTAAGGCTTTCAAATTTATCACATAAAGTCATGGAATTTGGAAACATAGTAGCTGTTAGAGACTTATATGAGGAACCAACAAGTTCTTTTAAAGCCCATATAGTTGCACAATCCAAAGGCCATGACAGTGGAATGAAAAGTGTACATAACCATATCCGTGATATTTTGCAAAGCATATTTGGCATTTTAATAGTTAGATCAAATTTTATTCAAAGGGTGCAACCTTAAAGTCAAATTGAATGGGGGATCAGAACCTCAATCATACAGGAAGTTCGGCATAGGTTTTTTTCTAATATAACACGTGAAAGTCCCTAAAAAGGAAAAACAACATATTGAGGCAAGTAGCACAACAATCACTCATATCAAGGCTTGTTTTATTCATCTAGTCCTTTTGGTCTATGAGGCCCAAAGATTCTATAAATTATAGTCAGAATATGTTTTAAGACATGACTTTTGTATCCACCAATTTTTAGTACTTTTACTATTTCAGAAAAAATGTGATGTATGATGGATTAGATTCACGCTTAAGTTGTGATAATAAAGCTTTATCATTCAAAGAGTACTATATGTTATAGATATTTAGAGTTAAAATTTATCAATCCAGTGAACCATGTCACTTGAGATTCAGTGTCAGAGAAATCATGGGATATCAAGTCTCGGCTGAGAACATAGAAGAAAGGGAGGAAACATTGGTTCAATCCCCTCTCCTATAGATTTGTCAACATGAGTGAGGAGCAGTGATAAAAGTCTTGGGTTCTCATGGATGAGACCTATGTTCAAAACTTCAAACCCCATAGAGGACATGTTTAGGATTGTTATGACCCTATGGAGGATATATATGGGATTGAATGTATACGTAATAGGGATTTGCCACATATGAATGGATGAGCACAAAGATTATGAGCACTGAGATTTATAAACTACTTGTTTCAAACATAGCCTCCTTTGATAAGTTAAGGATTTCAAATTTATCACATAAACTCGTGGAATTTGAAAACATAGTAGTTGTTAGACACTTATATGAGGAACCAACAAGTTCTTTTAAAGCCCATGCAGTTGCACAATCCAAAGGCCATGACAGTGGACTGAAAAGTGTACATAACCATATCCATGATCTTTTGGAAAGCATATTTGGAATTTTAATAGTTAGATCAAATTTTATTCAAAGGGTGCAACCTTAAAGTCAAATTGAAAGGGATCAGAACGTCAATCATATAGGAAGTTCGGCATAGGTTGCTTTCTAATATAACACGTGAAAGTCCCCAAAAAGGCAAAACAACATATTGAGGCAAGTAGCACAGCAATCACTCATATCAAGGCTTATCTTATTCATCCAGTTTTTTTGGTCTATGAGGCCCAAAGCTTCTATAAATTATAGTCAAAATATATTTTCAGACATGACTTTTGTATCCACCAGTTTTTAGTACTTTTACTATTGCAAACATGTTATTGCAAACATGCCAAGCTGTACGGGTACTTGGAGAAGGATATTCTCCTGATGATGAGGAGGATGTGGCAGTTAAAGAAGTAACTAAGCTATGGGTTTAATCAAGCTCGATATCAAATTCCTATAAGCAAAGCACCTGTTGGATCTTGGTTTCTAATAGAGGGTGTAGATGCTAGGCGATTTTGAACTTGAATTTGAACTAATTAATTCAGAGCAGAAAGTGAAAAGATTGACAAAGATTATTTTAGATTTACAGCAATTTTGGGAGATGTTTCTCCACATTCATTGGTAGTTAAAAAGATAAATGAAACATCCCAATAGATTTGGCAAGTTATCTAGCATTCCTATACATGGAACGTAATGGTAAACCTAAAAGTTGTCAAATATTTCCAAGGCGTTCATTTGCATATCATCACAATTGCAATGGAAGAAGATCATTGTTCAAGTAAAATCCCATATTTTAAGGTAGCTAATCAGCTCATATTCGTTCCAGATTTTGAAGGAAAAAACAGATTTACAAAAGCACAGGAAATTCACCATAATTTTTTATCACTCTAACCCGTGTCAAATTTTTTTTCCAAGGATGCAGTTTTCCATTTCATACAAGATTCTTAGGAAACATGTTATCCCTTTTTTGATGTTGCTAGTGCATAACTGTATAATTTTTCCTAACCTAGATAACAAATTCTTTGTACTCTCAATAAAACAGTTCAAACTGATATTTAAACTCTGAATTGAATACATGCCTGCTAAGTGACTGAGCAGTTCTGGACTTGAATGGTGTGCCCCTCAATGAGGATAGTGGTCCGTGAATATTGAACAAGATTCCTATCCAATATTGAAATAGACTTCAACAATCCATGAGTAATATTCACATGCATGGAAATGATAGTTTTGGTTTGCAGCTGATGTATGTTCCCAATTGTCAAATAAATATTCTACGAGTGTAAAGAAACTCTTCACAGAAGGTAACGACCCTTTCTTGAGCAGCTCACAAAGATTGAAGGAGTGTCTTCTATGCTTTAATGCACCCATCCAAGGTTATCTGCTACTACTAATGAACTGATATGATTGATATTGTTTCAGATTTGATGTATCACTCCACGTGGGTCAAATAATGACTAAACCTCCTTCCAGATATCCTCCCTCTTGAATCACGACTTGTACAGTGGGTGAGCTACCAATTTTGCAACCTCATTCACAAGATGTCAGCTCACACGAGTTGGATTAAGGGAGTGGAGTGTAACTCGCAGTCTGTAGCTAGGGTACTCCTTCCAATGCCACTTCCACCCCAAATGTTACATTTAATTGCATAGCAAAGAGTAGGAATTCATAGTTAGTAACTTAGTTCTATGGGTTGATAAAGGAGATGTGGGTTGTTTTAGGTCATTTCTAGGTAATATTTAGACCTCAAAAGGTATGGAGCAACACCTAATCAGAAATTCTGGGAAATTTATAGCTCTATTAGTATCGATAGAATGTTATTAGAAATCCAAGATATTAACCATCCAAGATATTAGACATGTTATATTTAGGGGCCCTTTTGTACTAACATCTTTATTAAAATACGTTTTGTTGGAAGTCTCTCTATATACTTATATTATCTGTTTTGACTTTTAACTTTTGGGTAGTTTCAGCCTTTCATGGGAAAGCATTAATTTCACTACTGTGGACTAAGGTAGAAGCACATGGATTAATAGTGTTTAATTTGTTATCACTATCCACCAAAAATTCCACTTGCAAGTGAAATATGAACTGCCCTATGATATACTCTTGCTCTGTTTTTCTTTTTTACTCATTGCATATTTTTATCTTTTAGATGCATTAAGCTTGGATGAAATGTTTGGTATTTAAGAATAATGACTCTCTTTTTCCCTATATTTGTTATGCTTATTGCAAGTTTCCAAGAAAAGGCTATCAACAGATTTCTGTGGCTAGAACAATATATAGTTTGCAACTCATAATGTGAACTTCATACAGGAACATTATATAGCTCTGCACTATTTCCTGGTCATGCTCCTCAGACAGGGTGATTCTTCTAAGATACATTGGAGGTGCTTATTACCTATTCATATTGTTTTATTTTTAGTACATTAATATGTTCATTGTTTATGATTGTTTACAGCAATGAGCATTCAAACTGTACTAATACTGCTTTACCTATTGTATTCATTCCTTGAAAGTACATAGAGGCAGAGGACAAATAAAAGGATTGAATGGAGGGGCAGCGTGGGTGCATGTTCATATAGAAAGATATAATCACTCGAGAGTTCTTAAATAAAAAAAAGAAAGTTCCACTGCAAAGGCATGGGCATTTTCTTTATTCTTTGTCTAGCACATGAAGTTGACAGGTTGAAATAACATAGAAATGAAAACATCTACATTTTAAATAACAATGAGAAAATGGAAAATGAAATTCCATGATTCTCCAATATAGATTAATGTATATTTATTTTATTTGTGCAGTACCACTCAAGCAAAATTTATTCACGTGTGTTTCAGAGCAGATGGTCAATATGCACTTCAACTTTTAAACATGGCATGAATAACACTCAAATGAAAGATAATATTGGAAGTACCTGGTCAGTCGGTCTGTCAAGAGCAAGGGAACCTGACATGCCTGGCACCAGGCTAGAACCAGTGAGAACATATCTAACAGTGCTACTTATATTGAGATCAAAATGCGTCTTAGCAGCTAAAGCAGATGAACCAACAAATTTAGATATAATCCTAATCAAACCCTGCAAGCCAATTGATTTATATAAGACTATGCACTAAGAGATCTTTCCAATTTTTGAATAAGGCATGGCACTCATGTCAATACCATAAATGTTGATGTGCTGAGAGATGCTGGCCACTTGCTGAAGTACAGACACATATCAGTCTTGCTGCTTCACTAACCAAGCCATGATTACAGAGTTCATTTAATTTCTCAGAAGAAGAGGCAAAATATTCTACAATTCGAGTCAAACAAATAGATGCATGTTCTACCAGCTGCCAAACAAATATTTATCATTAGCCAGATGAAGAAATTTACTCCAAGGCAAACATTCAAACGATCAACACAAATTGAATACAGAACATAGACAAATATAAATTCGATGTTCTGTCATCTTTACAAATATGCTCATAGCTGCAGTATGAAAGAAGAATATGTAAAAAAAATTACCTTTGAATCATGAAATTGAAGAAGATTTGTCAATCTTGGCACAATAACCATTACAAAATCCGCTGCATCAGATGGAAGCTTCTTGCAAATGTTTGCAGCATTGGACAATGCTCCCCTCTAGCGCATTTAAAGAGCGGACTCAAACATAAGATTCAATTTCCCTATATAAACAAAAACTAATAAAATAAAACTTTTGTTATGGTACTTGAACACCAGTGGAGAAAAAAACTAGATAAGATAGCACAGCAATTAGAGCACCAACACGAAGGCATGCAATGGGGTGCTCGTGAGATATCTTCTCAAGTGCTTCTAAAGACTGCGCCACAGGGGTTCATAGAGTTTGGCAAAAAATAGTCAAACAACTGGGAAATCATTTTGGCTAGAAGTGAAACAAGCATTTCTTTCAAGTTTGCATGAATAATCGATAG
Source organism: Pseudotsuga menziesii (assembly GCA_001517045.1). Classification (NCBI taxonomy): domain Eukaryota; kingdom Viridiplantae; phylum Streptophyta; class Pinopsida; order Pinales; family Pinaceae; genus Pseudotsuga; species Pseudotsuga menziesii. The sequence goes on from LPNX010303843.1 coordinate 61,540, forward strand.
TGTGCACATATGTAATACATACTTGTTCTTCCAAATCCATATACTCAATAGTCAGCAACCGATCGCAGAAAGAAGGAACAACACCATAGTGCACAACCGATACACAGGCCTGGGGAAGAATATCGCAAAGATGAGTTAAAGCTCTAGCATCCAGAAGCATTATTTCTAGATTGCTCTCCTGGTAAGTAATGTCACTAGAACTCGAACAAATGATTCCACTGAGAAGCTGCTCAAAGAATCCTCAGGGGAAATGGACAAAATTTCACATAGCTGCATGAGATCGTCAATATGACGACCAATATCTGCCTCGGCCCTCAATCCTGATAGTATTCTTTTCAATCTGCTGCTCTACGAGGAAGGCATAATATCATCTCTCCTGGCCCTGATTTTCCTCAACAGGCCCTCTAGTGCACTACTTGCGATAGTGATACTCTACTGAAGACTGTTAAAACCTTCATCTTCATGATCCTCATCTGAATCATTGTTACTAATTCCCCCTCCTCTTTCATTCTCGTTACCCTTTTCAATCCCTTTATCATCGTGTTCTCTCTTTGAGGCTGAACCAGAGGACTCCATTTCCAAATCCACACTAGCCAATTCAGGATGCAAGCTCGCAATAGTTGAGCTGGATATTGGTCTGGTCGGCAAGCGAGAATGCGGTGGAATAGAGGCAGCAGAGGAAAGACATGCTCGTTTGTTGGCACTGGATGACTGGGCAGAGGATGTCCTTTGCGCTATGGCCTCCGCTATTTTTCGGCTTTATGTTTCCATAAAAGAATCTGCCCCCACCAAAACTGTAAATGGCGGGCTAAAATTAAACCTGAAGCAAAATTCATTTGCAACTGGAGTGAGGGTTTTATGTCATCGTCTGTGTTACAATCCCCTCATTACAAATCCCCTCAGCAAACCCTTCAAACAAGAAAATTTGACAATAGAAAACTCACTCCACCCCACTCTCTGCATCCTCCGAGACACACACACAAATAAAGAGTAAGCCAACAAATTGTTCAATTTGCAAAAGCATCATAAACCTATATCAATCAATCTCTTCATAGCATTCATGGAAGCAAAAAATACAATGAAAACTGATAAAAATCTAAAATTCCTTTTGAAACCCAACCTGGAAAACTTGACCCTCAAGGATTTGAAGAAAAACAAATGAATATCAAATGACCTTCACGGTTTCCTCCAATAAGATCTGGAATTTCTATACAGAAGCGACGATCCTGCAATTTACCTGGATCCATTCACGCTTTGTTAGAACTTTCTATGCTCCCAGATTTAGTGATAACTCCACCCCAAGCCTACCACGAACTCTTGAGTTTGTCTCTTTAGCTTGGATGATGTTTGTGAACTCTTTAGTACGAATAAGTGTTACCTCGAACCCTCGTTTTTATGCAGTCAAGCCAGTGTTAAAGGCAGACGTCTTCTTTTCCCCTAGTTTGTGACCCTGTGTGCACAAAATTATGACCTGATTACCCAAAAGAGTAAGTTGGTGTATGGATAATCGACCGTTTGTGGGCGGTGTAAGAGATACAGGTCTTTGCAGCGGGAAGAAAAATCGTCTTTGAGCAGGGGGAGGGATTCCTATGAATATGGAAATGAACCATAAACCTTTTACACACATAAAAAGCAATCGGCCATCTACTACCTTCCTCAGCCCGTTTGGAAATTAACTAGCAATTGTATCTAGGGGTGCAATAAAAGAACGCCGTATTACAAGTTAAGCAAGGAGATGTGGACATATACAACAAGACATTATATTCTTCACATAATAGGCCATTACATTATTATCGGCATGTATTCTTCTCTCATCCAAATGAGAATGGAATGTTAGTTTTTGTAGTTCATATGTTACAATCAAGTAACATTGCATAAATTTATGGATCTATCTACTATCTTGTTGCTTATATTAAAGATTGTCAAATTCCAGTATATTAATAAAATCTGGTTTTTTGTATTCTTATCTTTCTTAGGGTTTGTACAATTATTTTACTTGCAAAATAAGTATAATTTCCGAATACTGTTCTGTTCAAAATAAAAGTTATGTTCAGATGCCAACCATTATCTATCCACCCTTGAAAATTTGATCCCCTAATAATTGCACTTGGAAAGCTGAGGTACAGACTACCCATGTATTGCTGACAAAAGCTGTGAAGTAAGTGTATAACTAAGACATTTCTAAAAACCCCTGATATAGCTCTATACCAAATAATATTGAACTTGACAAAGAAGAAAAGAACAAAGGATGTGGTTTACTTAAAGTCTAAATGCACACAAGAAAAGACTTTCTACTAAATATGAGTAAAGCATAAAAGTAAAATAACTATGAAGTATGAACATAGAGAGGGATAAGATACATACTCTTCTTAGCAAAGTAATGAATAGGACCATGTTAGCTCAATTATTCAATAAAATATTTTTACTTAGAGAAAATACCATAAAGTACTTTGTTTTAACTGAGTTTGCTTTAGAAACAAATCATAAAAGAGTTTCAAAGGCCCACCTCTGCTACAAAGCAACTTGCAACTGATAATTTGTTATTTCCTTTAGTGTCATTCTTCATCCATCCTTGGAGAAATAGGGGCTGGAAGCTGTAACAAGTTACCAGTATCCATATAGGTTGGGCAGAAATGTAAAAGACGTAAAATAGGATTACCTGTATCTCATAGAAGATCTCTTCGAACAGTTTTTAATAGAGATGTGGCGGGGAAGATCCGGGTGGTGTGTCGAGATCCAAATATGATAGTTTTGCAAGACGATCACCATTGTTGAGGACCAGCTTAGATATTAATATGAAGAATGTCCGCTCAAAGCAATTCTCTGACAAACGAACAAATTTCAAAACAAATAATAGGCTAGAGGAGTTTAAAGAAGGAAGAGGGAACTGCAAGTAATGCAGACGCCCATGTTAAGACATTCAATTGGAATTCTCAATTTGCTTTCTTAGGAGAGCAAACTATTTTGAGAAAGTAGAAAACAATTAATTTTGCCGAGTCTAATAAAGAACAGTCCTATATTTGAAAAGCATATTGTACTGAGAAAGTAGAAAACATTGTTTTGTCGACTGCAGGAAAGAGCACTACTATATTTTTAAAGCACTGGAGCTTAGCCCCGCTAAATTTAGGAAAAGCTAGATGTTTACACCTGAACTGAAGCAATAGAATTATTTCCAGTCTTCCCACTTACAAGAAATTAGCTCTTACTGAAGCAATAGAATTGACTGCATATTTAAAATTGTTAGCTTTATAATTTAGGCTTCTCAAGCTAAATTTAAGCAAAAAGACTGTTATGAAAGCCAAATTCAGAAGTGAATAATATATACACGAATTATGTCTCTATCTTACCTTACACTCGCCTACAATGCCCATACAAAGATCGGCCCAAAATTACATAACGAAGAAAAATAATTTAATTCATATAGTCTTCCTTGATGCCATTTTTATTAGATCATTGCTTCTTGATTGATGTCATTTCAGACCATTTTTGTTAGAAAAGCGAGGTGCCATTGCAACCTAAGGCAATAGAGATACCCTAGTAATATATTTTATTTAGATCATTTTTGTTAGAAAAGCGAGGTGGCCTTGCAACCTAAGGCAATAGAGATACCCTAGTAATATATTTTATTTTATTTAATTCTTTTTTAAATGACAAATAAATCTTCTCCACATCCAACAAGCTCCTTTCTGCAAACAATGGCTCACTTCCCCAACCTTCTGGCTGACAGACACTCAGTTGACTCTCCTCGTCCACGAGCTCACTTCTACAGTGGCCAGCACCGTCCAACGACTCCTCCACGTCCACCAACAACTGCAGCAACTCTCGGGGCTCTCCCTCTTCACCATGATCGATCCAGATCCGGCTTCTTCATCTCTCCACATGATCACCACGGTCCTCCACCACCAGCAACAGCAACAACAAACGATCAAGCCAAATGGCTCCTCTTCTTCACGCATGGACTCTCTTCATGGTCTAACGGCTATGGCAATGATGAATATAGCTCTGAAAAGAAACTTGCTTTGAATTACTTGAATTGGAATATTAATATTTTTGAAATTATACAATATTCCTTATAAAAATTTATACCTTTGTGTTCTTGGTCAAACCCACAACATCATTGTGCATAATGGAAATCGTTAATTGGCACCTACCGGTATATTACAGCCAAGAGTAGTTGAGCCACTCGATTTTGTTACTTAATGCAGTGATTTAATGCCAGGATTGTATGTCTTCTTTTCTTTTTGGGAACCAATAGAGGATTACAATATGTATCTTTTTTTAGAAGTTGATGAGTCAATTGGTGTATTATAACATATATAATGCAAGCCTATAAACTGAACCATCTTACAACAAAGGCGTTCCCCGGATTCCCTAGTCCTGCGTTCTCCCAGTCTCCCATTCTCACATTACCCATTCAATACGCATGACATTAAATATGCACCTGCCATATTCGATGTGGGGCGCTACTATAGACACAACTGACAACATATCTTATGGGGAGGTCGTCCCTACCTCCTTCACGCGTGGACACGTCCTACCTCCCCCCAGTCTCCCTACCATTCTCCTTCTACGCAAGCAGGCCACTGCCCAGCTGCCCAAGGGATCCCACATGAGCCTGGGCTGCATGCACACCACGTGTGGGAAAGCATGCAACCAGGCGACCAGTGCCTGTTCTTCCAAAACAGGGTAGCCCTCACTGGCGCAGCACAAAGTTCAGTCATTCCTCCAGGCTCTTAGAAAGTAAAACATACCATCATATGGCAAGGACGTCTCGATGGGCAAAGTTCAACATTGGACTGTGTTGTATCGCTAAAGGATCCACTCTAGCAAGAGGAGCTCAGGCAGGATCCCTGGCAGCGCATGAAGTGGTCAGATTTGATGGTGAGGCTTCTGATAACAATGGTTTGTATGTCGGTGAGGATGGTGGATTAGAGTGTGAAGATGGGAGCAAAAAGAAGTCTGGTATTTTGCAAAAGAAGGGCAAGTGGAAGTCGGTGTCTAAGGTCATGATGGGGAAGGGATGCTATGTTTCTCCCCAATAGTGTGAAGATAAGTTCAACGATCTGAAGAAGAGGTACAAGAGGCTCAATGATATCCTCGGAAGGGGCATAGCATGCAGGGTGGTTGAAAATCCCAACCTCCTAGACAATATGGAGCATCTCTCACCAAAGGTCAAGGAGGATGTGAGGAAACTTTTAAGTTCCAAGCACCTGTTTTTCAAGGAGATGTGCTCCTATCATAATGGCATTGGAGTGCATTTTCCAACCGACCTTGATGTTCAACAGTGTTTGCAGTCTTCAATGATTGCGAAAGGCAGAGATGGACACGAGGCATGCAGGATGGCAAAAGAGGAGAATGAAGGAGATGAAGAAGACGAGGAAAATGAAGATGACGATGATGAAGATATTGAAGACACCAATAATGAGAATGGGGAATTTGCAGATGCTGAAGGGGTGGGAAACTATTCAAAGAGAAGAAAGATGCCCAAAAATGCAGAAGAAGTTAATTTTTGGACATCACCTCCATCACATGACTATGTTAAACCCAGTGCTTCATATAGCCTTAATTCAGAGATGATGGGTGTGTTACAGGATAATACCAAAACAGCATGGGAGCGAAGACAGTGGATGAGAAATCGCACCATGCAGCTGGAAGAACAGAAAGTTAACTATCAGGCTCAGGCACTTGAACTGGAGAAACAACGCTTTAAACGGGAGAAATTCTGTAGCAAAAAATCTAGGGAATTGGAGAGGATGAAGCTGGAGAATGAAAGAACAAAACTTGAAAATGGACCAGTGCCTGTTCTTCCAAAACAGGCTAGCCCTCACCGGGGCAGGGCAAAGTTCAGTCATTCCTCTAGGCTCTCAGAAAGTAAAACATACTATCAAGCCCGTGAGTGTGAATATTGTTGCCCACCGAGAAGAGAAGAAGCCAGCTCTGCTATTGCTAGAGAACCAGCGCGTGGAGAAAAAACGGTTGCATGGGAAATGCCTGAGCCATTGTTTGCGTATGAAGGAGATTTCTTTCACATATGTCAGCGTGAAGGCCCAGTGAGTTCTTCAGCCTGAATGAGAGGTTTTCAGCGTCAATCAATGCGAAGGAGAGGGAAAATCTGCGTCTAAAGAGTCTGCGTGGAGCGAGGGCAGATATGCCTATGCGTGATGACACATGTGCCACTGTGTACATGTGCACCTAACCGCACCTGTGTACCTGTGCACCTAACCACACCTGATCAATGATGGAGATTATCTGAATCGTCAGACGAAAAATATCGACGGATGAAAAAAAAACGCATTAATTGGGGGAGTCGATTCCCACTTGTTAAACGCCTTACGGCGTAATTATTATTCTTCAGAGATTTTACTTTTGTGTAGAAGGTGGGGGTAGAGGGGACTTCTTTATCTTTCTTTGGCGGTGGGGATGTGATTAAGCCACACCCTAAATTAATTATTTTTTCATTCTCATGATAACTTACATGAGATCTTGATTATTCAATGTGAAAAGAGGAGTTTTAATGTGCAAGGAAATATTAATATAGGATACGTATATAATGATACTTTAACTTTATAACAACTATATAAATTAAAAATGAATAAGAAAGATACCTTGTTGTATTCAATAGAAGAGTTTTAATGTGTAAGAAAGTGTAAGGAAATTTAATATATGATACGTATAGAATGATACTTTAACTTTATAACAACTATATAAATTTAAAATGATTAAGAAAGATACCTTGTTGTATTTAATAGAGGATTTTAATGTGCCAGGGAATCTTAATATAAGATACTTATAGAATGACACTTTAACTTTATAACAACTATATAAATTAGAAATGACTAAGAAAGATACCTTGTTGTATAGCACTAAGGTATAGTTTGTAATTTGTAATTTTTATATAGACAACACGTTAAATAGGTTTGGACTTGTTATATCGATAAGTGTTTATATTTAAGAATTTTAGATACCTTGTTGTACAACATTAAGTTAAGTTATAGCTTGTAATTTTATATAGATGACAAGTTAAATGGATCTAACTTCTTACACCGAGAGGTGTTTGTATTTTAGAGTTTTGTGTGGAGTAGCAAGTATGTTTTTCCTAGATTGTAGGAGGATAATACAAGTGTATTGTCCATATTGATTTTATGGGCATCATTCCAAATTGAAATAAAGAATATAAAAAATAATTGGCAGTTGATGCATGAATAACATGCAGTGGTAGACAACTCATTTAACTAGAAGGAGGGGGGTGATAATAGGTAGTCGAGGCATAGGAAACTAGTGAGTGCAACTATACACAAAGAACAAGTAATAGATAGCTTGTTCATGGAACATAACTTGTGGTCGATCAGTGTTCACTCGCCACAAGTTAAGTCGTTGTGCTAGTATACTAGTTTTATTTGCTCTTTTTAAGCTTCGAGATTACACTTCAAAATGAAAACATGTCAAACCAATTATAAATGTTCAACAATGCGGAAGTTTCTCAATCTAAAAGAAATGTATAATCTTGATAGTTAGCTTGTCACTTATTTATTCTCGACTGGTTGGAAAGGATGAGTCTCAACTCCTTGTGGCCTGTAGATACCATGCCATCGATATAAAATATAAGTTAAATGGGCTTAGATTTGTAGGCAATATGGTTTTTCTGGTTTTCTTTGGTTCTTTGAAGCTTCTAGGTTATAAGTTCAAGATCATAACATGTTGATCCAACTATAAATGTCCAACAACTTGGAGGCTTCTTAATCATTGGGGCCTATCCACTTTCAGGAAGATTTTTATTTTGATCTAGTAAGGGTCGGAACAAAAGCATAACTCCATGCTTATAGGCACCCACTTCACCAACATGCCAAGGAGGTGTTTAAAAAAATTGATCATCATCATGGTCTATTCGCTAATAGCACAATATGACTACTAGCCATATGTTGATTATCTTCTAATGGGATGATTGATACTTAAAAGAGAGTTTTAGAGTACATGTAAGGGAATTTTCAAGTGTGTGTGAAAAAAACATACAAAACCTCAGAAAATGACTTGTGAGTATGCAGGGAATTAGTTCATATTAACAAAATGAAAACATTACTATGAAAAATGAACTAAATTACCCATAAAAAACAAATATCTATGCAAAAAGCAGGTAGAAAACTATGTGTAAAAATAATGGTGCGTAGTCAGTCTTACCTCAGATTGCAATTTGGTAATGTAGGAAACTAAGAAAGCTTTGTCTTTCTTCTGGAGGGTCTCTTCATCCAACCCAACTTCTTTGAGTCGCCTCCACATCTCATTCTCATTAATAGGGCTTCCCCCACTAGGACTAACCGAACTCCTAGCTTCAGGTGACGACATGACAACAACAATATCCTTATTCTTCTCCTTCCCATATGTCGATGGAGAAACATGTGAATTCCATCCCTTCCTCTATGAGATCAACATGGTGTTTGAACCAGAATCTGCTTTGTCGTCTTCACTTAAAACCCAGTATTAATAAACTCTCCAAGCCAATTTTAGCATAACATACCATGGAATTTCACACACCATGAAACCCTCTCCACTCCACCTAAAGCCCAAAAGGAGTCGCCAATTCCCCCTCAGCTCCAGCTAAAGCCCATAAGGAGTCGTCAATTCCGGTAAAAAAATAGCAACTTGGGAATCTAGAAATCGGGGGATGATGATGATGATGATGATGATGCTAATGATGACGACTATGAAGATGATGATGACGAACTATGATGATGGTGATGATGATGGCTACGATGATGATGATGATGACGCCGATGGCGATGATGATGACGATGATGATGAAGATGAGGATGATGATGATGATGACAATGATGGTGGTGATGATTTTGATGATGATGATGATGATGTCAATGATGATGATGATGATGATGGAAATTATGATGATGCACTAGCATCGTCATTGTCCTGGTCATTGGAGTGCTTCATCGGCATCGATGGAAAAAACATTGGTCCAATCAGATACACGAAAGTTAATTTATCCATCACCAATCCACTCTAAAGCGTGTCAAGCGACAAAGCTTCGAGCTTGGAGAACATATTAACGAGAATACTCAAATCCTTGGGGACATTGGTGTCTCTAGCCATGAAGACTTTGTAGAAAGTGTGGCTTTTACTCTTGAGAGCTTGTGCGATCTGCATGGTCGATAATGGACGGAAGCCATGAATATCCAATATCAATTCCTCATCACTGAATTCATAGCCATGAGAAATGAGGACGGGGGTGTAGAGCATAAACCCAAGCGTGAATGTTGAAGCCATGAAGAGAACAAATTAGGGAGTTTGAATTTGGCAGTGACCTCTAAAGTAGGATTCATCGAGGGATCTGTGATAATGGAGAAAATGGGAGGTCGTGATGCCGAATATTTAAGCATATCGATCATGAGGAGATGTTCAAGGGAGTCCATAGAAAATTTAATGGCTTTCCACCGTGCAAAGTATGGATCTTTTTCCTCATTGCTCTTCATGTATGATGAAGATCGACAAATCTTGTCACAACGACATGATGGGATGGGATAAATGAGTGTTCTCTTGAAGAAGTTCGACCTACCACGGTGGCTTCATAAACTTTGACCTTATTGGCATGAAAAAAATGTCTAGGAGGGAAAGGGGAACCCAACAGAGGCACACTAAAACCCAATGGACATTCCAGGCACATGAACAGGACACTAAGCAAGAAGGAAGGAGGACACGTGGAAAAAATTGATTGGAGGCATTTATCACGATGGTGGTTTTTAAACTTTGTGAATTAACGTTCTTACATTGGTCTTGTTGTTTGTTTATGTATACCTAATAGATACTTTGAGTTCCTTTGACATATCAGTTACAATCACCAACAAAAATTGCCAAAAGGTGAGTGCATTCCATCATGGTACCTTTTAAGATTATCATCATACTTTGGACATTGAACTTCATTTGTCTATTAAGACATGAATAGCGAGAATTTGAGGGAGAAAAAGAATGTAATATGTGATTAACGTGTCAAGGAAAAGGGACAAATACAAGGCAAAAAATGGCCATTTACAAGGTGGGAGGACACATTAATTAAACTCAAAAACTCACACACCCAAATATTCCATGTAAGTAAGGAGATTTTTTCTCCATCAACCTTACCTTAGACCATTTTGTTTCTAGGGATCATGCGACATTAATAGGCCTACAATGCAATTCCTGTCACTAACCCTAGATCAATATATGGTGCTATTCTTGAAGTTTGTTTGGAGGCTATTTTGGGCGGTATATGGGTTTGTTTTTTGGACACTAATTGGAATGCTAATTGGGACGCTAATTGGGATGTTAATTGGGACAATAATTGGGATGTTAATTGGGATGCTAAGTGGGACGCTAATTGGGACGCTAATTGGGACGTTAATTGGGATGCTAATTAGCGTCCAAAATAGAACCAACTTATAAAAAGAGACACAAATAATGCCATTAAAAGTGCCATCCCGTGGAAAAACGTCCACTTTGTCCAAAAAATGATGAAAAATACACTAAATGTGATAGTGGACGCTAAAAAGGAAGCTAAAAGAGACACTAATCATAGGTTTTTGTTGTAGTGTATAGACATCTGATATTTATTAGACACTGGATAGTATGCTAGCAACAAGATCAACAATTCAGCATGAAGCTAGCAGGAGGCTGACAGTGGAAAGTACACTGGCAACAAGATCAACTATTGAACATAAATCTAGTAGGAAGCTGAAGTCAGGTTTCTTATTCAGTTTGATGGAATAATGTGAAATCTAAATGTTAAGGTGAGTATCATGGGTGAGTTCTCCAGTTTTTGTCTTCCTCTATGAATTGTGAGATGAATATGGTATCAATTGAACAAGTGTAAAGCCATTGTGATTCAATGATAGGATAATCAAACCAAAAAGTGCCATACTTGGTTTACTAAAATTTCCTAAAGCACTTAGCATGGAGAAATCGGTTCAAATGTTTCTTCTATGTTGAATATAGATTACCTTTGAATTCCAATTTATAAGTGCATGTTTCCCAGAAACCACAAGATCGTTTAGGTACTCTCCCAATTCTCAAAGAAAGCAGGGATGATTTTAAGGAACCATAATTATTTAAAAGTGTATAAATGTTGGTGAATATTAACAATTCTTAAACATCAAATATAAAATATTTGGTGATATTTTTCTAAAATTATTTAAATTCCTCAGGATTATATATCGTTTATATAATAATTTGGTGATTTTTAGGGTGAAAATTTTTTACCCCATCAAAATTGGGAGAAACAAGGCTTCAAAAATTGAAAATTGACGAATCCTTTTTCGGAGAAAAACATGGAAAGATAGCCCATGGGATAAATTTCTCCCCTAGAATTATCCTTGAAAGAAAGACCAGAAACACTTGTTGATTGTTGTGAAATATGAACTCCTAAATAAGGTCCAGATATAACTTCCAAAATCAAAGTGTTGTCTACTTCCAAGAAGAATTTAACTAAAATTAATGTTCAAAACTGAATTAAAAATTCAACCAATAATCATAATATAAGAAATATTTTGCAATTGTGTACTATTTACTAGATTAGATGTTAAAGAACCTCAATAGAAAGAAAAAAATAGATGATAAAATACAGGAAAACAATCAATGATGCAAAATAAGGGCACATGCATTGCATTCAAATCTCCTTGATTTGATAGAGCATGTGATTCTCTAGATCATTACATATAATAGAAGAATCCAAACTATATTCTCTTAAAACACCAGTGCCTTGATTAGAATGCTCCCTACTAGCAAATTATGGGCATCTTATTGTCTCGCCAACTAACAAGTCTTCTGGGATAAGGGATTCAATGAAATCATGATCAACCTGCTAAGGGACACAATTTCAAGCTTTCTAATTCATACTGAGCAAAAAGAAGAAGGCAATGATATGACTTCATAAGCTGAATAATATGATGCAATGTGAATTTGTGATGCCAATTGAAAAAAATAACACACATATGTTGCACATTCTTACATGACTGATCACATTTAGATCAACAATTTAATTGGTAAAACTCCACATGGAATGATAGTAAACTATATTTTTTTTCTTGAAAATGTGCCCACTGCTTATATTGCCTGATCCTAAATTTCCCAATTGATATTTACAAACTATAGTATATCTATATAAATCAATTCATCCCTTGAAATTTCCATGCTAGGTACAAGTTCAACTAGAAACCAAATGAAAAAAGGTATTGTTAAGCTCATCTCTTTTCACCCTTTTCCATAACACTCTTACCTCAAGCTACATAACCACATCCAAAGTCAGTGTTCACTATTCAATTTGAAAAAAATATGGCTGTAATCAATAATACCTATCATCTTCTAGGACCCAGGTTCCCTCTACAAATCACCAGCCTTAACAAGGTTCATTTTAAAGAGTACCTTATTCTATTCCTTAAGACTCCAAAATCCACACCCATAGAAAAATGACTAAGTGTTGTGAAGGCATGGGAGAAAATTGCTAGAGATGCTTGTGTCTTAGGGAATAACCCCAAAAAACAAGGGCCCCGTTACCTAGAAACTTGAAATAAAAAGACAGGGAAGAGAATTTAGCAACTAATAAAGCACCATTAATTTAGCACACGTGGTACTTGTAGTCTGAGACTGCAATGCATTAATGATGACATAAATTGCCACAGGGAAAACTAGAAAACAGAATTAAAAGAAACTCGAAAGGATTTTCAAATGCATGAATGCAAACGCCTAATAAAGCATACTTTAAATATCTAATGTATGAAGGAAGTGGGCACCAAGGTGGAAACTGGAAGTTTCCTATTTAACCAATAAAAAGTGGGGAGCCATGCACAATAATACTAATAATTCAAGAAACCATATTGCAGAGTGCAGACCATAGAGGCCCATGTACCCACTTCCAACATCAAACAAAGAAATTAAAATCACTTGGAGAAGCTACACAAGCTGTGGGTGAGTAGGAATGTCTACAAAAAAATTTAGATTCACTAATACATAGTCCAAAATTGATGTGGTGGTGTTATTTGGGCAAGAAACCCAGTTTGTACCACATCAGTCACATTCCAAAGGTAGCCTTCATTACATAGCTTGTAGGAAAAGTGCTACTATGAGAAAACTAGAGAACTCTGAGCCTCAATACTCAATATAATGTTGTATGCAACAATGATTGAACACATCTTCACAATGTGATCAAAAGAGAACTTCGATGAGAGAAATGCATGTGAAACAGTCTAAACCAAAAAGAAACATGTCGTAGTGGTGCAGGAACTACTAGATTCAAGCATTCAAACACATCTACACAAGGAAGGATATAGAACTAGGTGCAAAGTTGGGATGTTACGAAGATGTTTAATAAGTTATATGAGCTCCAAAATGTATATAGGACACCTCTGCAATGGGTTTCAATATTGGAAAAGAGGTGTACTAGAATAAGTGAAGATTATTATTGTTGATCACAACCAACAACTGTAAGAATTAAAGACAATGCAGCCATCCATTTGTACTCTTACTTGGTTTGGATTTTTTCTTTATGCACATCAACAGGCAAAAGGGACTCCCAGTACAATGAGGTTGTTCCTATTCGATACCATTACCCACACTTTGGATTAAGATGCTAGGCAAATATTGCATACAAGATGAAGATGCTATAGTGGATCTAATATTGTACTTAACATAGAATTCCATAGGTTTTAACTTTTTTCCCATCACTAACATGAAATTAAGCAATCACAACGATTTATTTCAACAGGAAAGTAATCTTACATTTCTATTTGGAATTTCCCTAGAAACACCACTAAAATGTCACACCATCTCTGATTTTTAGTTGCAGATAAAAAAATATGTTGACAGATTATCGACACTAATAAATACTGGATGGGTCACTACAAGAATAAGCATCCATACAATTACTATCAACCTTGGCGACATGATTTCTAACAATCTTTGTTCATTAAGGCAAACAGAAAAGCATTCCAACTAGAAAATATGCTGCTTACCATCTAGTATTATGATCCCCTCAGAACCATACAACCACATGTATTACGATGCTTATATTGGGAAAATTGATGCGGGAGAGAGAATTTAAAGGCATGAAGGGTGTAATTTGTGTGATAGTAGTCCTCTTATAGTAGAGTCTAATGCGCTCTCATGTTTTTAATGCCAACCCTTTGAGCCCATCCAAAAATATGGTAGATTCTACTCGTTCTGATGTGATTCTCCTTCAATAAACTCTTGGGGAACGTGAATTTGCTAAAAAATTTAAGGACATTATGTTTCATGGGTGGTGTTTTGTTGCATTGGATGTAATGGGTCATCGTTCTAGGGGCCTAGCTACAGGATGGAATTCTAGGACTATAAAGGTTTCAAATTACTGGGGTTTTGAGGACTTTTTGGGTCTTTAAGTCCACCCCTTGGATCGTTGTTTGGATGTTCTAGTGGTAAATATATATGGCCCTATCAGGATTGGGTCCATTTCTAGTATGGTTTTCTTTTCAAAATATTTTATGTCTGATGATTTAGTAATCATTGGGGGATCTCGATTTTTATTTGAGTGTGGCTGAATTTTGGTGGCCGAGGGAAGGGTATGACTCCTTATTTGGGTATTTCATCCATAAGCTGGAAGAGACAGGTTTATATATGTGGATCTAGTGAATCTCAAACCCTCCTAGAAATAAAAGCGGGCATGAGAGGATAGAATTGCAAAGTGAATAGATAAATTCCTGGTGGTTTGATCATCATGATGACAAAGAAGTTACAACAGAATGGAGAAATTTAGGCTTGTAGCAACAGACTTGATAAGTTTGAAGATTATTTTTTCCTTGTAGCATGTTACCATCATGGGTATTTTCATAATATTGAAAACATGTTAATGCCTTATTTAATTAACAATAGTTACAAGAAGGTTTGTGTGACTATTTTGGGTAGTTTTGGTATACCCCTCAGCATATTTGTGATGCTTCCATTTGAAATAGTACAAGGGTTTATATTGTCATACCTGGGAAGGTGATTTTACTTCCATTTGTGGGTTTTGAAACACCAAGCTCATCAGGGTTACTTTCATAAGGTATTCCAGCAAAAGGTTGTTGTAGAGAACGCACCCAAGCATGTAATGGAGGATCTGTGTTGATAAATAGAATTTGAAGGAGAACACCCAGGTTTTGGTGGTTAATACTAATATTTAGAAAACCAAAATGATGGTGTCTTATAGTAGACTACTCCTTTGTATGCTATAGTAGCTTCTTAGTACAGATTTCCCACAGCAAACCGTCCAAGCCAATCCATTGGTCTACAAAACGTTTGTCTGCTCTTTCAGTTGTTGGTTGAGTATGTATTAAGGGAGAAGATGGATTGCATCATATTCTTGGAAGGATTGATTAAAAAAACAGTAACCTCAATCCCTAGTGGAGAGAAAGTAAGCAAAATCAGAGCTTCTGAATCCATAAATTTTCAATGAAGATGGCAAAAATTTGGCACCCACATTTTCGTTTTTTGAATTTAGTGAAATTGATTTTTTTAATTTTTTAATATAAAGAAAGTTTAGTAATGAATTTTTATGACTATAACACTCACATAACAAGACGAATCTATATAGAAATTTGTCCCAACAATTAAATCAAGATTGTGAAAAAATGGGAATAGTAAAGTAAGTCAAAACACAAGATTTATAAATTATTGTTGTTTTTTCTTTATATTTGTATGTTTTACTCCTTTATCACCTTATAACAATTTATATGCTACTTATAAATTTATGAGGGATTGGTCAAAATATTGGGAGAGTGTTGGTAACTAGGTCTTCGTAAAAACTGCACCAAAATGGCTAGTGCCGAGGGATTAATATTTCATTTTCCTTGTAAGTTAACTTACTATATTGGACAAGTAGCAACATTTTGAGTAATTTTTTGTGATCTTATAGAGAAATATAGTGAACCATATTCTCCCTTGTCACCACATATCCCAACATGATAGTGGAGTCCACATTTCATGGCTATGGCCAAAGCAAAACCTCTCTTTGGTAATGAATTAAGATGTTTAGCTTTCGTGCAACATAGGTTTTATTACAATTTCTGTGGATGTTTAGATTTAATGAATATTGTTATAATTTATATTATGTCAAATTTGCATTTAGATGGGTTAGAAAAATTTAACTATGGTAATTTGTGTTTAGATGAACCACTAAAAATATATAAGAAGAACAATTCCATTATAGTAATTAGCATTTAAATGAACCACTAAAAATATATAAGATGTATTGTTAAATTTGTGTTTTAAGTTTATCTAGCATCACTATAAGGTTTATATATGGATTAGTACCTTGTTGAACAAGGAAGTTGGTAAGGTATGTCTAAAACATTATTACCTAGCATGTGTAGATTGTTAAAAGAGTTCAAGGTTGATGGGTCATAGAGCACTAGAAGAAAATAGTTGTGTATGGTGTGCATTTTTCCTTTCTTTTGAGCTTACTTGAGGTTAGAGAATTCATGAGAGTTATAGTGGGAAGGTATAATATGCATCATATTTCTATCACCTTAAGGGATGAATTTTTATTAGGGTCGCAAATGTTCCTTGAACATTTTTTATGCTAATGACATCCTCATTTGTAACACAAAAAGGGATTGAAGTTGTTATGGCTTAATATTTTTGGTATGTGCAACCGTAGTACACTAAAAATCCCTTTAAACCACTTGAACTCATCAATATTCATTATCATTGGTACTAAATCTTGGGAGATTTTTAAGTTTGAAGGGATTGAGGGGCTTGGTTTTCATAGGGATAAGTTGATTTGGGTTTGACAATGAACAAGCAATCTCAAATCTCATGTCTAGGAAGTATTTGGTACCTAAAATAAGTAGTGGGCACATCGATATATCTAATTAGTTATTTAAACATATTATATCCCACCTAGATAAAATTTAACATAACTTTGCCTCACTTTAACTAAACATAAAGTTAGTCACTTCGAGTGAGCCTTTGGGCTTCCTCAAGGACTTGTGGTCCTGTCTAAAATCCCAGAAAACATGCTAAGACAAATGCCACCAAATCTTATATCGGAGAGCCAAATAATTCCCTTTGCTAGTATGAGAAGTAGATATTTCAAAATAATGTTCTTGTATCTTAGTTGATGAATGAACAAGATTACCTAAGATAAATGTATGGGACAGCATAAATTTGACAATAGATATAGGCACTTTTTCTAGGATCTAAAAGTTTATCTAAATTACATCAAATGAAAATAAAATATGTGAAGTTTCTTTGGGGTATCAATATCTCGTAAGATAAAAAAGGGTGTAAAAATCCATGTGAACCATCCATTATTTTCTTCTTAGACTATGTTCCGTTTTCAGAGGTTAATGTCGGGCCACATGTAATGTAACATACCAAATTTGGCAACGTGTTGCGCAAATGGTGTAATAGAAATTGTGACATTTTATTTCAAAGGAATACTTTAGCCATAGGAATTGAGTTGAAAGGAGAGAGAGATATAATATGCCATTTGTAGAGGTTATTCATTAAAAAACAAATTGTCACAAGAAGTTTAATAAAGATGTGTTTTCCATGTATGGATTGTTTTGGATTGCTCAACTATTATTGCATGTGGACTTGCACATATGGAAAGATAAATATGCAACAAATATTTCAAGGAAATTGAGTTGTCTCTGTATTATCCATGATGCACTTTGATGAGAATTTGATAAATTAAATTTCTTGTGTTTTGCTTCACTATTTTTTGAGCACAAGTTTTACTCGATCATCATAATGAAGAAAATGTGCACACCTTTAATATAGATTAGTGGAGCGGAATATGTGCACACCCATAAAGTGAGTAAACACAGATAATTTTTGTGAATTTTCTGTCATGTCAATCATATAAATTATTCTCCTTCTCTTATGATAGAGTTGTGGTTGAAACGAGATGTTTCCACGGGACCATGGTGTTAACCACTTGGTATTGCTGGGTGTTTCACATGAAAATAAACATTGGGAAAAATACTAAGCCTCAATAGAGTAAAATCCTGAAGATTCCTAAGAGGATGTCAAAGGGATCAATCCACTCAATACCAACCAAAGATCATAGCGAAGATCAAGGATTTGGTTCTTCCAGATGATTAAAGCCTCGATTTCATTATCTTACATAATCAATTCCAAGAAGTATGGGCCCTCCATCAAAAACCACAAGGTTGGGGCATATGTTGTCTCCAACCTCTATGTGTGGGAGGGTTCTTTGTTTTCTCTACTAGCCTCTATTTGATTTGGAAGCAATCCCACAATACCTCCCCTTATGAAATAGACTAATAAGAGGAATAAATGGTTATCATGACCACTGATGTAAGCTCAAATGAAATATTAGAGCAAGGGAATTTTCAATGTTGGCTCATGTAGCATACGCCTAACTAAACCTCCCATTATGCAATGAACACTTCGAGAGTAAAATTGGGCATCACGATGACAAGGAAACTCAAGAATGGTGAATGGAAGCAAGATGATTCTCAAAATTTGGCATAGCATTAGAAACATAACCTCAGCAATGTAACATCAACACAATAAATAGTATGGAAATAAAAGGAGGAGGACTTCATTATATATTTTCATGGAGATAGAATGGAGGGAAGTGGAGCTTTGGATCAAATCTCAACCCATGCCTCAACCCCATGTTCACATTCAACTCAAGGATAGCCTTATGATTGCATTTCGATGAGGAGGTTTGTATGGTATTGGGTTTGCTTCACCAACCAAGCTCTCGAGAAACCCTTCCATTCAATGGGATGTAGACTTACATAAATCACATGATTACATGCAACACGGCTATTGAAGGAATATCACATGGTTGTGTGATTAATAAGGATGAATTTACGTGATTTATTTAATGGTCAAATTCAGGGTTGATATGGATTTTCATATGTAATTGTCCCAACCTCGATGGTTTTGAGTTTAATGGATGTAGTTAATGTTGATATATAATGTATTCAATGAAAGTTCCTTAGGTTTTCTAAGTAAATAAAAGTAATGTGATAACAAATCAGGTGAGACATAGCACAACATCAAGCATATAAAGAAATCAAGTGAAGAGGTGTGACTTCTCTAAGTTGTTTTACATGACATTTAACAAGCCTTTAGAGTCAACGTGGGTGCCTATTGGCATGCTTCGGAAACATATTATTGCAACAAAACAAACTCGTTACATTATACTTGAAGTCCTTTTAGGAACGATGTTGAATTATTCTATTTTCAATTATGAGTTGCTTGTGTTGGTACACTTTGTACTGTAGGGAATTAGTTATCACATAAGCCCTTTATAGGAAAATTTTAACCTGCAAGAGGAATATGGTGGCCATATCAATACTTGTAACACTAAGGATGGTTGTTATGAACCAAGATTGAAATTAAGGGTCTAAGTCTTTACCAATTCCAATCAAATTCCATTAGGGTCTATTAAATGTTGTTGGGGACACTCAAATTCCATTAGAGTAATTTAGGTGACATTAAGGTAATTTACTCCTCATTAGGATTAATCAAGATCCAAAAGTTCCATAATTACGATCATTTAGGTTCCACTATGATAAATCAAGATCCAAAATTACTACCATATGAATCATAATCATTGACATTAACATTGATATATCGGACATTATGTCAGACGTTTTCCAAACAAAATTCCTAGCTCTAAACCTAGTGCAATTCCTAACGTGGTTCCTTTCAAATTTTTGGCATTATTTTAGACATTATACCTAGATCTATAACTAACGCTATGTTGGATGTTTTCTAGGTGCAATTCCTGGCTCTATACTTGGTGCTATGTTGGATGTTTTTCTTGCCGAAATTCATGGCTCAATTCCTATCGCTAACCCTGGATCAATATATAGTGCTATGTTATTCAGGATGTTTTTTTGGAGGCTATTATGGGCGTTATATGGGATGCTTTTTTGGACGCTAATTGGGACATTAATTGGGATGCTGATTGGGACGATAATTGTGATGCTAATTGGACATTAATTAAGATGCTAATTATTGTCCAAAATACCGCCAACTTTTAAAAAGGGACGCTAATTGGGATGCTAATTAGGACACTGATTGGGACGTTAATTAGGACACTACTTGGGATGATAATTGGGACAATAACTAGGATGCTAATTATCATCCAAAATAGCGCCAACGTTTAAAAAGAGGTGAAAATAATGACACTAAAAGCATCATCCCGTGGAAAAGCGTCCACTTTGTTACAACTGATTTTACCACACATGGTGAATCACACTTTTATGGCCTTCCTTCTCCCTTTGCAGACTCTTTAGACCCCATGGACCATTTTTGTACCTTTGATGTTTCCAAGATAATCCATAAAAACATGCAATAATTGCCATACATGACTTTTAATCCCTTTCTCGCGTATATACGCGGATTTGACCCTTAAACCTGTGTACATCGAGATGTGTACAAAAGGCCAAATTCTTTTGGAGTTTTCCTTGATGTGGATCCTACTCACTTGTCTCCTAGCCTTCCATATGCCTTGAGATCACTTGGATTTGACCTTTCATTACCCCATTGAAGAGCTATATAAGGAACCCTTTGGATACATTGAAGGCATGAAGAATTGAAGAGCAAGAAAACTATAGTCCATTGTTGCCGGAGCTTATACTTGAGTATGCATCCCTTTGTTCCTTGTGTTCTTCCCAAGCTTTCCTTTGGTTTGTGAGCTTGCTATCAAGAGATGGAGGATTGAAGTGGTGGAGGCCCAAGTGGGGGACTCAGTTTATTCGATTCGTAGACATGCCGACAGAGGTTGTCACTATTGTAATCTCTGTTTTATATCAAGAGAAATATCTTTTCCTGTCCAATAATGTGTGTTTAAATGAGTATTTGATCCATGGATGCTTTTAAATGCTTATATGTTATTGATTATATATGCTAGAGTAGGTCCAACATAATTATATATAGCATGCTTGTCTTGTTTGTTGAGTGTTGAGGAAGCAATTTATCAATACAAGCTAGAGTTGGAAAGCTCAACGGGGATCTACATCAACCATTCAGAATAAGGTATGAATCGATATCCTTTAGTGTTAGATATTTGGTTTCTCTTGCATATAGGAAACGATTGATTTATGGAGTCAAGCTGTCTGTTGTGGTACCCCAAGCCCTAGGAATTTCTCTCCATAACAGAATTGGCGACTCTGCTGGGGAGTTCCTAGTCATTTTCCTTTGGGGGTTTTTATCGGCATTCAATGTTCTTGAATTGCTCTGATTTCTTTGTTTCTGAGTCAGGTCTGGGGGCATGTTTTCCTGGTAGTGTCTAATAGGTGTGAATTTTGTCTCAGCTTATCTATTTGCCTTCATTTTTATCTCTTTTTCTTCATGTACGTGAGTTTTTGCCTCATAGTAACATATACACATGGTTTTGATTGAGATATCCACATACATACGCGTATTTTCTGCACACAATCGCATACACCCTGAGTTTTTCCTTTTAGAGGAAGATTGAGTCTTGTTGGGTGAGTTTTGATGATTGGTGAGTCTCCTTGATGCTTCTAGAGTCTGTATACACCTTTGTTTCTGACCAGAGACGCCTTTTAGGGTAAATTTTTTTTTAAAGAATGTTCTTGTCATTGCATTTTTTATTTTTTGTTTTGGGATTAGTGAATTAGGTCTCTTTTACCTTAGTGCTTTGATTGTTCTTGCAAATTCTAGGGGTGGTAGAGTCATTCTTTTGCTTTGTTATCTCATTTTTATTCAAAAAATCCAAAAATATTTCCTTCTTTGCACCATTATGCATCATTGCACTTTGCATTTTGCATGGTACTTACACTAGGTTTGCTTAGAGAAGTATTAGTCAGGCTTTCATATAGGAATGATTGCATTTGTCATGTGAAGAAAATTGTGCATTTCATGTAGTGGCATGCCTTATTTTTCATTCGACACAATGCATTTGCATTGATTGTTAGGTGTGCATTTTACTTCATGTTGTGTCATAACACCATTGGTTGCACGGTCATCTACCTTTTTTGAGTAATAAAGCCAAATAAAATCATCGCTTAATTAAAATGGATTACAATATTTTCCTTGATAGGGTACACCAACAAGATTACATTTTAGGGTCTTGGAATGGTTCATTGTTAGTAAATTATTCAAGACCACTAAACAACAACATGTATGTGTCTGTCCCGGTGAGAGTGTGAAATTCCTTGGTATAATTAGTGTTTCTCAAGATCCTCCTCTTACAAGGGAGTTAAGCATGAGGCAGTGTGAGCGGTTATTGATTGGGATGACCCCTAGTCATAACTGAGTAGCAACGGAGATATTTCCAGGATTGTATTCGTATATGGGTGCTCTTTCGAGAGTTTTGGGCTTTGCTACCCTTCCCATACGGTCAATCCTGCTTGCGACTGTCCGCCTGAGAATTGATTATATTGAGGTGAACTTAGTTGCCTTACCTAGGTTATCGAGGGGGTACTTTGCATGGGTTATTCTGTAGGTGTCTCGGCCAGGTTTGGGTCGGACAGCACAGTCTCTATATGTGTTGAAGCTGAGGGACACAATAATTGGTTATGAACCTCCGATTTTTGTGTATGGGAGTCTGAAGCCTCTCCTAGGCGAGACATACCTACTTCATTCAGGAGCTCACATATCCTACCCTTGTTTTCTTGTGATTGGCTTTAGATTATATAGGTATATGCTCTATAAAAGCTAGCTTGCTTAGGGTTTGTGTAAGTAGAAGAGTCTTTTTCATTTTTTGAGTCATTGTGGATTTGGGTGCAACACTTCACCATTCTCGTCATTTTGTAGGACTTCCACCTTCTACATCTCCTTCTCCTTTGGGAGAGAGAAACAGACAGTCATGGCAGACTACTTCTCACATTGATTCACACACGATGGGAGATCATGAAGATGAAATTCCTGAGTTTCCTTCTCCACCTCACGAGGTTGGGGAAGAAGATCCTACTCCTACATATGATCCTTCACTTGATATACCTACACACTCTGGGTATGATCCCTCATTCACAGGTCACTGGTATTGGTTTTTGGGAAACGAGACTCATCATGAACCTGTGAGCACTAGTTATGACATGTCTGGTATTCCTACACATGATTCGGTACAGCATGCCGAGTCGGAGTTTGAACCTAACACTATGCCTGGGGGAATTCCTAGTCACTTCCATGTGGAGAGATTTGGGAACACAAGTCACATTGCACCCTCCATCCCGGCGATGGAGGCTACATCATATGTCCACCCTAGACCTGGTGCTAGTAGTCCTATTTGGATACTAGAACCAAGACGAGTGATTGTAGGAAATACCATTACATAGTTTCACATGTCCCTTTGTCCTCTATTCCTAGTTCTTCGAATGCTATTCCTCCCCCTCATTCATGTGGTCCTTTGGGCCGGAATGTTGCTACGAGTCATGTTCATACTATTGCTACTCGCGTAGTCGTGTCTCAGAGTCAAGTACCTCCTGTTGTCTTGGGACGTCGTATTCCTACTTCTGGAGGTCATATTCCTACTTATGGAGTGTCTCATGGGACATCTCATGGGATTTCTTATCGACCATATTATGGATCACAGTATGGAAAGAGTTATTCACCTTATGGGTACAAGTATCAACAACCCGCTTACTCTCTAAATTATCGCTTTGTGGCCCCACATAGTCAAGGTACACCACATTATGGTGCTTCCATGCCAGCCTACATGAGTCAAACGAGAGGAGGGCACCATGGCCAAGGCCATGGTGGTTAGGGTAATCAGCCTTATGTGAACCAAAACTACCGGGGAGCATGGCATTGACCTGCTCAACCTAGGATCCCTTTCCTCGCAACATTAAATCTACCTGATTTGTCAAGACTAATGAACGATCCAGTATCTCATGACCCAGCTTGGCCGACTGTCCCTAATAAGCTTCCCACGGACATTCCAAAATTTGAGGGCAAACCAAGAGAAGATCCTAGTGAACTTGTTACTACATTTCACCTTTGGTGCTCTTCTAATTTATTACACGAAGATTCAATCCATTTAAGGCTATTTCAACGCACCCTCATCGGGCCTGCAGTGAAATGGTACATAGAGTTACCTAGGGGGGAATTCATTTTGTTCGATGACCTAGCTATGACTTTTCTCAACCACTTCCAGATACTAGTGCATTATGATGTTGGTACGAAATTCTTGTCGACATTTCGGCAATACAAAGCCATGCATATCTCGGACCATATCCAAGAGTGGCATAGATGGAAGAGATTGATTAAAGCCTTCATATCGCTGGAGTTTCTCCTCGAGTGGTTCATTAAATTGTTATTGCCTTATATAGAGAAGGATGTTTCTACATCCGGAGTTTAGAATGAGGAACAAGCCATTTTTAGGGCGCAGGAATTGGATTTGATTTATGCTCAATCTGGTTTGTTATATGAGATCATTCCTAATGCTCCACGTTCTAGTTTCGACCCTAAGGTCAAACCTGGACCACATGCCAATGGCATTGTTGGTTGTACGAGTACCAAACCTGCGGATTCAGTTGTGCAATAGGTCAATCTATTGTCTATCAACCAATTTGCCTCGGGACAAGCCACGGCTTTGTCTCAACCCACACAAACGGTGAGTGTGCTTTTGGTGCAATTGTCAGACCAGAAGGGTAACCAACAACCTGGAAGGAATAGGAAGAAGGGTAACAACAATCGTAAGGGTGGGAATAGGAATGAAATTGCCAATCCTAATGACAAGAACGCTTGAAATGCTGGGGGGGAGAAGCATTCTAAATGTAAGGTTACGTTTCCTTGCAAGTTGTGTAAGGATGACCATCTCACTCACTTGTGCCCTCGTATAGAAGAAGCCTCGAGGTTCATAGCGCAGGGCCCAGCTGTGCTGACCAACCCTTTACCCCATAATAAGAACATGAACTTGAGGACCCATTATTAGTCTGGTGGAGATCAAGATCCGTCGGAGGCTAGTGGTCATGGTTGCATCAATATGGTGTGTGCTACTAAGGTTGTGACTCATGCGAAGGACTATGGTTCGTCACAACTAGACCTTGGAAAGGAACCTACTCCACCTGGGAGTCCTTTGCATATTGAAAACCCTGTGGATAAACCTGAAGTTTCACCTCGCATTCCTAAGGGATTCCTTAAGCGTTTGGGGCACAATCCTAATGCTCGAGCC
Organism: Pseudotsuga menziesii; assembly: GCA_001517045.1. Lineage (NCBI taxonomy): Eukaryota > Viridiplantae > Streptophyta > Pinopsida > Pinales > Pinaceae > Pseudotsuga > Pseudotsuga menziesii. The sequence goes on from LPNX010303843.1 coordinate 86,657, forward strand.
ACCTAGAACTATTTTGTTGTCGAGGATTTGGGCCACACTCCTTGTGCGATGTATGCACTCGAAGTACTTTAGAGTTGTCCTTTGCAAAGGAAGGATTTGATTTCTTCTCTTGGTATTAACGATGATAATTATTCCTCTGTCATCAAATTTGAAACCGCGGGACTACAACCTCGCTTGCCTTACTATGTGTCTCTCTTGATTCATGTAGAATGTCTTAACATGATCGTTAAATGCACTGTGATTGATGAAGGTGTTGTTGCTTCCGTGATGTCTTTGGCGTGCTGGAAGGGTTTGGGTTCCCCTGAGTTGTCTAAATCCTCTACCATGTTGACTGCTTTTGATGGTAGATCGTTTCGGCCGCACGACATTCTTCCTTCTCTTAAGGTCCATTTGGTAGGGAAGACCATCACAATCGAGGTCGAGGTGGTTGATGCACCCCTTGATTACAATCTGTTACTGGGTAGGAATCGGATGTATAGTATGCAAGACATAGCTTCTTCTCTATTTCAAGTTGTATGCTTTTTGTTTAATGGGAAGATAGTTACAATTGATCAGACGTCATTCAATAATCCATGTGTTACCACATCTTCGGGAGCTTCTATCCCGATTGTCGAGCACTCTCAGTCGGCAACTAGGAGTGTGGATGTTGGCATGTATCCATCCCTTATGGGAAGCTTTAGTTGTCCCACACCCATTCTTATGATAGGATCTAGTTCTAGTGAGGCTTCGTCATCATTGAGATCGGTGTCTTTTCACACTACCCATATGGAAGATCCTTGGATTCTTCCTACACCGAGTCCTTCGAGTGAGCCCATTGAAACAAATGTACCGTTGCTTGCAACAATGATAGCATATCAATCTAATCTTGAATGTGTTGCAGAGCCTAGTCCTTCCTCTTCGCGGATGGAGGAGGAGGACCCATATGTGCTACCTGCATGGGTAGTTGAGTCTTCTCATGCGCACGACTGCCTTGATAGTGTTTTTCCATCAGATGAAGCTATTATTGAGGCTATGTCTGGGGTTGAGCCACCTTGGGAAGAGTTGCATCATAGATCTTATTTTCTTCCTGAGCTTGACCGTTTGGAGTGTGAAGACTTTAGGGAGATTCTTAGTGATAGAATTGGTAGTCCCATGGTTCCATTAAGCTCTCCTAGTCCGACGGATGATGGGAACATGGCGAATATATATCCTACCATTCCTATCAATATCTCTCGCGATCCTGGAAATATTGAGAATGTCTATATTGGGGTAGAATTTTCCCATGCTGAGATTCAGGAGTATACTGAGATGTTCAAATAATTTCATGATGTATTTTCTTGGTCATACGAGGAAATTCCAGGTATCGACCCTCACATTGTTGAACATGAAATTAAAAATTACCCCAATGCTAAGCCTGTTTGACAAGGCTTGCGTGCGGTGAATCCTAGAAAAGCACCCATGATTAAGGCTGAGATAGAAAAGTTGTTGAATGTTAGTTTTATCTATCCCATTCCCTTGACAGAGTGGGTTTCAAACCCCGTTCCGGTTGATAAGAAACAAGGAATGATCCGTATATGCACTGATTTCCGTGACTTGAATCGTGCCTGTCCTAAGGACAATTTTCCCACACCATTCATTGATCAAATTTTGGATGAGTGTGCGGGAAGCGAGGTATTTTCCTTTATGGATGGATTTTTCGGATACAATCAGATACAGATCAAACCTGAGGACCAACATAAGACTACATTTATTTGTCCTTGGGGTACCTTTGCATATCGGAAGATGCCTTTTGGCCTTAAAAATGCCAAAGCCACATTTCAGCTAGCTATGACCTTGATATTCCATGGTCTCAAATCGATTATTGAAGTCTTTTTGGATGACCTTGCTACTCATTCTTGTAGAAGAATGCGTCATTCCTACCATTTGAGATTAGTGTTCGAAAGGTGCCGCCATTATTTGGTTAGGTTAAATCATCATAAGTGCATCTTTTGCATGAAGTATGGTCGCTTGTTAGGGTTCATTGTCTCCAAGGAGGGTATAAGGGTCGACCCTTTAAAGGTTGAGGCAATACTTCAATTGTCTCCCTCGAGAATCATTAGACATCTTTAATTTTTGCAAGGCATGGAAAATTTCTTGCGGATATTCGTCGTTAACTTTGCCAATTTGACTAGAGGCTTTATGCATCTTTTGAAGAAGGACACTACCTTTTGTTGGGATAAGTGATCCGAGGAGTCTTTTGATGCGCTTAAGAGATCCTTAGCATCGACCCCAGTGATTAGTCCACCCGACTATAGCCATGGCTGCTTACTTTATGTGGCCACGTCCATGGAGACGATTGGTATGGTTTTGGTTCAGGAGGATGAGGAGCTCCAAGAGCATGTCATATATTATTTGAGCTGAAACCTTATAGATGCGGAGATCCATTATTCCCATGTGGAGAAACTTGCCTTAGCTATCATTCATGCAGTTCAAAGATTGAGACACTATATTCTCCTTTGCCAAACCTTGGTGGTAGCCCATGTCAATCTATTTTAGTTCGTCCTCACTAGAAGGATGATTGGGGGAAAGTATAATAAGTGGATTGTCATCTTGCAAGAATTCAATCTCGAGTTTGTTTTGGCAAAGTTGAAAAAATTGTTGATTTTTGCGGAGCTTATATCTGATTTCCCAAGTGAGGAGGAGGAGGAAGTTTGTGAAAATACTTTTGTCGATGAGCACATCTTCTTGATTTCAACTTTGGATCCATGGTATGGGGATATTATCATATATTTACAAACATTGAAGGTCCCTACTCACCTTTCATGGGATGAATGACGACGGTTACGTCACGTATCCAGGAATTACCTCATAGTGGATAACACATTGTACCACCGTGGGGTAGATTCCATTTTACGTCATTTTTTAACTCACGAGGAGGATAAGATTGTGCTGAATGATTGCCATGGAGGGGTGTGTGGTGGTCATTTATCTAGGATTTCTATAGCCCAAAAAAACTTGAGAGTGGGTTATTTCTGGCCGTCGATCTTTAAATATTATGTCAATGTGGTCAAGAACTGCCACCCTTGCCAGGTGTTTGCACGTAATATGCGCTCATGTCCTGCCCCATTACATCCAATTATCACCGCCAGTCCCTTCACTAAGTGGGGGATTGATTTCATGGATTGCAACCCAGCTTCAGCTGGGGGGCATCATCATATTATCGTGGCTATTGACTATTTCATGAAATGGGCTGAGGCTATGCCCATGGTTAAATTCGATGGTGAGATAGCTGCACATTTTGTATTCAACTAGATAATTACTTGGTTCGGTATTCCGAAAGAGCTTGTTACTGACCATGGTAGGCACTTTCAGAATCGGATGATGGAAGAGTTGGCCTTGAAGTTAGGGTATAAGCAGGAGCATTCCTCTTCTTATTACCCTCAAGTGAATGGATAGGTTGAAGTAGTGAACAAATAACTTAAGTCCATTCTCCAACGAACCATCGCACAAAGCAAGAACAATTGGCATATCATGTTATATCCTGCTTTGTGGGATTATAGGACCGCGGTTAAGATTGCCACCAGTTTTTCTCCATATCAGCTTGTACATGGAGTGGAGTCTGTATTGTTGGTTGAGTGTGAAATCCCTTCATTGAAGTTAGCCATAGAGCTCTTACCAGACAATTCCCCATTGGAGGAACGTTTGGTCCACTTAGAGCAGCTTGATGAGTAGCCCCGAGATGCCTTGGTGGCTCTGGAAGTGAATAAGCATCGCGTTAAGGTCTAGTATGATAAATATGTCCATCCGAGGAAGTTTAGTGAAGGACATTTGGTCCTTTTGTGGGATCAAGCTAAAGAACCCTTGGGGGCAGGAAATTTTAACTTGATGTGGCATGGTCCTTACGTTGTTAAATGTGTGTTGAGGCCTAGAAAATCGTAGGTAACAACAGTTATGGATTATCCCCAGTAAACGTTCCCAACTAGCCTGTTATTGTATCGTATGGGGAATCCATCCAATTTACGATTCGACTACTGTAGGTCAAGTAACCAAAAATAAAGGGTTTTTCTGGTTACGGCTCGGTCCACCGTGTATATTTTTAGTTTTTTAGTTTTTTAGTATGATATGCAAGTGCCTATCTAAGAATGCAGATTGATAGAGAATACAAGGAGCGGTCACAATGTGACGTGCAGGTTCTTACCTCTCGTCTTAACTCTCTTGTATCTAAATCACACACAACAAGAAAATAAAACTAACTAACTAACCTATCCATAGGGATCAAGATTAACATTTATCAATGAGTAATGTATTTATGCGCATGCATTAATAAAAATCACAGATAGCTGTTACTTATTTCAAAACACATGAACATTAATAGATAGATGAACAACAAGATAACTCATTGTTTATGAAAAGCATTCATTACTCATGGTGGAAATTCCATAAAATAAACTAGAGAGCATTCATGACAAGAACATAGGTTCACAGAGTTAGAACAATCTCACAGTTAATGGACAACAACTGAAAACGAAGTAGTTCACATTCAACGAATCCATGGCACAACATTTGAAAAGTTCTACCAAGCTTTCTCCAACAGGAAACTTGGAATTATTATTGCAAAAGGGAATAGTTCTTCTTACAACATGTTCTCACAAATCTCAATGGGAAAAAGTCCTGTCTTACATCTAACTCTCCTATACTTAAACAAAAAGGAAAAACTTTTGGGCTTCCCCAACGTTTCAATCCAAAAATTTGTCCTGTAGTGAGTGCTCATACATTATACAATATATTACATTTAAAACAAAAATTCATAGAGCACTTTTATAAAGAGGGCCCCTCTTGATCATTAAAGAACTTTTTCCACGCCTGGGCCTCCGTTGCTATGCTTTCAAATTCTGAAGGTTCAAGAAAACGGATGTTGATCTCATACTTTGCAGCCTGATTCTTAACCACCTCAATTCGTGTTGGACTCAAGCATAGCTGATCTTCAAGTAAATGGATGCTGACTGCTTCTTTATGTACCACATAATCAGTGGCATACTTAGGGAGTAAAGAAGGTGCCCTAGAGTAACCATACATTCTAATGTACATTCCCTCCTCAGTCAAATAGTAACTCGCATGTTCCTCAATGACTTTGAATGCCTCCTCGGACATATAGTTTCATTCTGTCAGGAAGATCAAAGTGTACAAAGGCATAATGAAATTCTCACATATCTCTTTGTAGTTGCTGTAGTATTTGTATGCCCAAAATAGTTTGTATGCAGTGTACACAGGGGTTTTGTCCCTATCCCAATTGCATCTTAAGGCTGGAAATGGCTGGGTACATAATATATAGTCTACTAAGATGGAGCTCATATAGAACTCAGGCTTCTTCTGGGAAAACCCTGCCAAAGCTAAAGATATGCAGGCTGAGAGGTTGTTGGACACTATGTTTTCCCAGTTGAATATAGTCCCCTGAGTGGCCACATAAAAAATAACGGGTATCCATCCCAACTTGAAGCTTTTACCACGAGCTCTCCTAAACACTCTATTCAACATCAGTGCTATACAATTGTAAGGAGTCTGGAGAGTGGCTGTATCATACTCTCCTGATGGCCTAGTTCGAAAATTCTTCCCAGGTATCATCATTCTCTTCACTGTTTCAACCAGGTCCAAATTTATCTCCTTCAACCAACTTTCAGTCAAGTATACTTGAGCAGGAGGTAAGTGATATGCTAGTGAGACATAACCAGGACTGTATGCAGCGTAGCCCTGTTTGGAACTATCTGCTAAGATCATCATTGTCACATCTACCCTAGGTAAGATCGAGCTAATCACCTTAGAGCATGGGAACAACTCAGGTCTAGTGGCTACCTTCATCCAAGCAGATTTCTTGATATTGGCATATATGGTCAGCTCTTCGAACCCTGCATCAGGCACATCCTGATTTGAAATCATCCGATATATCTCACCCCATTTGTAGTCTGGCTCTACTCCAGTGGTGGATATGGTATCTTCATAGATGCATTCTACCTTAGTAATGATTTCTACATTTGGTTCTCCCTCAGCAACATGAGCCTTATTATTTTGTCTTTTAGACATATCTCCTTTGAAGAGGTTGCCTTATCAAAGACCAAACATGCTCTTAGGCTATTGGAGCTTTCAATCAACGTTTTAAGAATGAAGAGAAACTGTATAAAAACATTTACCTCTTCAATATGCATTTTCAACAGATAAACTATTAGAAAATTTATGCATAATAGAAAATAACCAGCAAGAAGAACTTCTGCAAAGATAGGTTTGAAAATTTCTAAGTCCATCTACAACTAAACATTACCCTCATAGAAATATGCATCAATTAAACTGAACTACATTCAAATCCTTTGCATAACATGAACCAATGAATTCGAAAATCAAACCCTTCGACATCCCAGAAAAATAGGGTAAACCTATGATGACAAGTGAACCGAAAAGTCCCTCCCTGGATGGCCATAAGAAAACCCAAAAAAAATGGTGCAGGCAGCGTAATGCTTGTTTGCACCAGCTACCTAAACTTTCAAACCGGGCTTGAACTTCCATAACGGCTTGAAAACAGGCTCAAGAAAGCAAATGCCCCACCGCCAATACTTTGAAACTGACTAATACTTCACATCGTAAGGATACAAATTCATCAATTTAGACGGCTCACTACACAATGGTGGGAACCTCTAACTAGAGGACAAAACCCTAGTTCCCAAAACAACCAGTAAACTTAAGAGAAAGGAGAAACCATGGTTGGCCTACCTGGAAAACAAGTTACAGTCGACGTGATGGTCCAAAAATTCCATGGCAGTGCCCCCCAAAGAATGAAATCCTGATAGCTAAGCACAAATGCACAGTTCGACTCGATAGGGACAGAGCAAGCACGAGTTCACAAGGGTAATAATAAAATAATACCTTGTCCTAATATATAGACTTTGGTAAAAAAATGTCGGTACGAAAAACTTCCATCGGAGAGCAAAATAACTAAGCATCGGGCGATTAGTTCACTAAGGAGCCGCAACGACGGGAGCCATACAGCCTAAGGGTTCCACGGAAAAATAAGTCATCGGTGAAAATAAAACACTAAAAACTGCAGCATCGGACCTCAGAACCACTACGGCATCGGATGGTTAGTTCACTAAGGAGCCGCAAAGATGGAAGTTACATGGACTAAAGGTTCCATAACAATAGAAAACATCGACGAAAACCAAAACAAACCATTAGCTAATGAAACAACTAGATGTCGGATGTTTAGTTCGCTAAGGAACCATAACGGTGGGAAAAAATCAGACTAAAGCTTTCAATCAAAGTCATAAACCGTTCCGACAGCGAAGAGAAAACAAAAAAATGAAGAGCAATAAATCACGGAATCGGCAAGGGTAAGAACTAATCCGTTGGAAAATTTTCCATATTCCCTCGGAAATGGTGTAGACTTAGAAGACCAATTCTCTGATAGTGATAAACAAAACAACACTAAAAGTCAACAAGTGAAAGATTTTGAAAAATAAATGAAGGAGATAATTCATCGGAAAAAAACATGACTCCCATTGGGACGTTCATTAGTTAGCTTCCACAACGGTGGCTACGTAGAGGACTACGGCTCCGATTCACTGTTCAATAAACTTATGACAGCGAAAAAGGAAAACATTTTAAATCAAACAAGCCATCAATTTCAACTTCACAGTCAAAAGTGTCAGCTGGAAAAAAGATAATCATTCAACTTTCAAAGTGGTAAACAATTTACCTCAATTCAACCTCAAAAGATACAAATTTGTAGCAGAGGAACAACAAAGTTCAGCAATCCCAAACAAATCCAGGCAAGATAAAATTAAAAGGAAGGTCCAAAATTTTAAAAAAATTGGAAAATAGTTGCAGCTGCAACAATTGGCGACTACCTGGTGAACCCAAATCTTTGGACAACTTCTTCCTTAAGTAATAGACTGTTTGAAAATAAAACCAACATGTTGAATTCTTCTAGATGTCTAGATTTCCCAAATGGCAAATATATGTACTTTTAATCATTGAGGATAGTCCAATTTAGGAAAATGGAAACCAAGATTTCAAAGTCAAGATAACTCTTTTGAGGCTAGGAATATGAGTTTCATTTTTACCTTTGTCTTCAGATAGCTTCCAGCTTGGACACCACAGGATTGTAACATATGGTAAACATAAATATTCATTTGTTCCTCATTCCTATGCCATTTTGCACTTTTTTGTGCTTTTGGACTTTTGTCCTTTCTTTTGAGTCCTCCTGCATGCCTTTCTTTCTGAATTTTTTATTCAGTCTCCTCTATCCATAGTGTCCTTTTGTGTGAGAGATGTATTTAATTTTCAGCTCACGGACGGAGAAGAACACTGCCAATTTTGTACTCATTTGGTTCAGTACTTTGTTTTGATACATATTGCTTTCTTAGTAGTTTTTTGACTCTTATCTGCCTTTTGGCTTGGCATGGGATCATTTATATATAATATACTGTTTACCCTGCTTCCTTTCCATGGCTCTTTTTCTGTCATTCCTTAGGACATTTTTAAGTGTGAGATGGATGGAGCCTCTAAATAGTATTCCATGCCTTTTGATCCTGAGTTATTTTACAAGGATTAAGTAGGACTTCGATGTGTTCATAGCCATTTAGGAAAATTGTTAAACTAGAAGAAATTCTTTCAGATAACACAATAGTACACAGTCTTATAATCAAGGATTTTAGTTAATCCAAAATTCTGATGCTCTCCATGCAACCAAAAATTTGCCTCTTTTTATTGAAATCAATCAAAATCTAAACTAAAAACAAACAAAAATAAAATAAATAAAAAATAAACAACCAAATCAATTTATTTATGTACAAGATAATCAAGAAATACAAATCAAGAAAAAATAAAGTTTGAGAACTAAACCACTAAATGGTTAGTCCTCTTCCCACCCCTATAAATCTGGCAACTTGTAAGTTAAGGGGCTAGGCTTGAATGCAAAATTAAAATACTTAACCATTATCTAATTCTACTGTACTTGAATAAAAAAATACATCTACTAATTTACAATCAATCTCATTATCCCGTGAAAATCGAAGGAGATCGGGCTGGGTGTCTGATGTAATGCTAGCTTCTTCTATTTGGTAGTCTCCTGGTTCTAGCTCAATTAGATGATTTCCCAACATAGAATTCACTGGTTCATTTTTTTCTTCCAATTGAGTAACATTGTGCTTCACGTGGGGCTCTCTTAATATTTTTATCTGGTTTGGACTTCCCTTCTGAGGCAACCACAAATGTGACCAATTTATATCAAAATACCCATTTAGTCTTGCTAACCAGTCTCGATTAAAAATAAGTCCATAACCATCAGGTATGCCTGCCCCTACAATATCAATGTATTGACATATCTTTTCGTTTGTAGATAACAAAACATCTTCCATTTCCCTTACTACTTTCACATTGGTCCTATCTAACTGAGTAACATGCCAGGTAGTAGGTTTAGGTTGTCCATTAATCTTTTTGCAGATTGCAAGTGGCATAACATTGACTAACAACCCTGAGTCTACTAAAAAATTGTGCACCTTATGGTTTAAAATCTCAAATATCAGGAGGAATGGTGGGGTTTTAAACCTAGTCTTACCTCCCACACTTGCTTCAACAATTTCTTCTACAGGTTGGTTGTTAGTGGGAAGCTCTTCCTCTGGTACTTCAGGTGCTTTGAGATTTTCCTTGGCATTGCCCACTTTGTCTTCAATAGGCTTAGTAGGCATGTTGACTTGTTTCGGATCTCGACTGCTAATTGTAAATTCAGGTATTTTTTCAGCTGTGTTGTTCTTCTGTATTTTCTTCATATTATCTTGAAATTTCTGAATCTTTGGAAGTATTGAATTGTATTTATTTATCAAATCTTGGCTTCTTGTTGTCACATTTGTTTTTGATATCTCCTCATGTTTCATAGTACCTTCATCTTCTGTATCAAAAAGTGAGACACAGTCCCATAAAACCAAAGCATCATCCTCTTGTTTTTCTATGGATTTATTTCCCTTTTCCTCCTCATCGTCAGCTTCTGTTAGTTTAGAGTCCAATAGCTGATTCATTACTAATGTCATTGAATTTATCCATTGATGGCATTTTTTTTCAGAATGGGGTTGTTGATGAAAGGTGCAAAATTTATCCATACCTACCTCCGTTAAGTTCATTGATGCAAGACTATGTGGAGGAGGTTTAGATTGATTGTTGTCTGCTCTCCTTTTATAGTAAGGCTTATAAGATTTTTGAGCTTCCTTTTCCTTTTCCAAATCTATTATTCTGTTAGATAGTTCTGCATCATTTTCAACATTCCTTCAAAGTCATGTGTCTGCTCCTCCTTCGGCTTAAACAGTAATAAGGATTTCTTACCAAAAGTTTTTTATCCCGACTACTCAGGATAGTCTTCTATGCTTTCTTTTTCAGCTTCTACTCTGTCAGCTTCTTCATAAGTTTCTGACAACGTAGGTTTGACTTGCATCTTGGAAAACATGGCCAAATCAGGCCCTAAAGCTGAAGTATAGTATTCGATCAAAACCTTATTAGACGGTTTATCAGTTGTAGAAAAATTCTTAAGATAAGCAGCAAACCTTTGGGTGAAACTATGCACTTTTTATTTTCTTTCTTTCTTTAAAGCGCGCAACCCTTTCATTAGAGCTGCATGATTTTTTTGGGCTGCATATTTACTTCTGAATATCCTTTCAAATGCGTCCCAGTTTGGGATTGATTTTGTAGGTAGAGCAAAATACCATGAGGCTGCTTCTCCTTTCAGGGTATGTGGAAACAATTTGCAGACTACCTATTCATGTTCTCCAGTCCTTAGTCCTTCTATAGCCAAGTAAAATATTTTCAAATGTTCATCTACTAAAATCTTTTCACTTGGGTCAAACTTAGGCAGCATTTTCTCAAAATCCTAAGGTAAGTCATGCAAAGGAGGTGCCAGGTTTAAAGGTGACCTAGCCTTCCAAGAAGGTGGTGGATTTGGTGGGTTGGGTGGCTAATTTGTGTTTACATTAGCCATGAGTCTCGGTGGAGAATGAGGCAGTGAATGAACAGGGGTATGAACAGGTGAACCGTAAGGTGTATCTGGGCCCAACTGATTCAGAGATTGAACAAATTTCTGTAAGGCTGTTTCTACCAGTTCTTCAAAAACTCCAACCAATAGTGTGACTTCCAATATAGGGTGGTCTTTCTTTCGATATTCTCTTCTGGGTAAGACACGAATAATTGGTAATAATCCAATCTTCTTCACATATGCCCTAGTATGTCTTCTCAGATCATTAACTACTTCATTATCGAAAGAATACAGATGCTCTTTACCCTTCTCTTCAGGAATTGGATTGGGAAACAAACTGCTTTCAGAACTGTCATCGGTAGAATAATCTCGAGAAAATGGGTTTCCTTGGCCAACCATGCACTGGTTGCCCTCCTTCTAGAGCAAAAAATTGTTGAGGCCTGGAAAATCGTAGGTAACAATAGTTAGGGATTCTCCCCAGTAAACGTTCCCAACTAGCCTGTTACTGTTTGGTATGGGGAATCCGTCCGGTTTACAGTCTGGCTACCATAGGTTAAGTAACCAAAAATAAAGGGTTTTATCGGTTACAGCCCGGTCCATTGTGTATATTTTTAGTTTTTTAGCTTTTTAGTATGATATGCAAGTTCCTATCTAAGAATGTATATTGATAGAGAATACAAGGAGCGGTCACAATGTCATGCACAGGTTCTTGCCTCTTGTCTTAACTCTCTCGCATCTAAATCACACACAGCAAGAAAATAAAACTAACTAACTAACCTATCCCTAGGGAGCAAGATTAACATTTATCAATGAGTAATGTATTTATGCGCATGCATTAAGAAAAATCACAGATAGTTGTTACTTATTTCAAAACAAATGAACATTAATAGATAGATGAACAACAAGGTAGCTCATTGTTTATGAAAAGCATTCATTACTCATAGTGGAAATTCCATAGAATAAACTAGAGAGCATTCATGAAAAGAACACAGGTTCACAGAGTTAGAATGATTTCACATTTAATGGAAAATAGCTAAAAACGAAATAGTTCACATTCAACGAATCCATGGCACAACATTTGAAAAGTTCCACCAAGCTTTCTCCAACAGAAAACTTGGAATTCTTATTGCAAAAGGAAATAGTTCTTCTTACAACATGTTCTCACAAATATCAATGGGAAAAAGTCCCGTCTTACATCTAACTCTCCTATACTTATACAAAAAGACAAAACTTTTGGGCTGCCCCAATACGAATTTTAGGCTTCCCCAATGTTTCAATCCAAAACTTTGTCGTGTAGTGAGTGCTCATACATTATACAATATATTACATTTAAAACAAAAATTTATAGAGCACTTTTATGAAGAGGGCCTCGCTTGATCATTAAAGAACTTTTTCCACACCTGGGCCTCCGCTGCTATGCTTCCAAATTCTGAAGGTTCAAGAAAACGGATGTTGATCTCATACTTTGCAGCCTAATTCTTAATCGCCTCAATTTGTGCTAGACTCAAGCGTAGCTGATCTTCAAGTAAATTGATGCTGACTGCTTCTTTGTGTATCACATAATCAATGACATACTTAGGGAGTAAATAAGGTGCCCTAGATCAACCATACATTCTAATGTACATTCCCTCCTCAGTCAAATAGCAACGCCCATGTTCCTCAATGACTTTGAATGCCTCCTCAGACATACAGTTTCATTCTGTCAGGAAGATCAAAGTGTACAAAGGCATAATGAAATTCTCACATATGTCTTTGTAGTTTTTGTAGTATTTGTGTGCCCAAAATAGTTTGTATGCAGTGTACATAGGGGTTTTGTCCCTGTCCCAATTGCATCTTAAGGCTGGAAATGGCTGGGTACATAATATATAGTCTACTAAGATGGAGCTCATATAGAACTCAAACTTCTTATGGGACACCCCTCCCAAAGTTGAAGATATGTAGGCTGAGAGGTTGTTGGACACTATGTTTGCCCAGTTGAATAGTTCCCTGAGTGGCCACATAAAAAATAATGGGTATCCATCCCAACTTGAATATTTTACCATGAGCTCTCCCAAACACTCTATTCAACATCAGTGCTATAAAACTATAAGAAATACAGAGAGTGGCTATATCATACTCTCCTGATGGCCTGGTTCAAAAATTCTTCTCAGGTATAATCATTCTCTTCACTATTTCAGCCAGGTCCAAATTTATCTCCTTCAGCTAAATTTCAGTTAAGTATAATTTAGCAAGAGGTAAGTGATATGACAATGAGACAGAACCAGGATTGTATGCAACATACCCCTATTTGGCAGTATTTGCTAAGATCATCGTCACATCTGTTTGGAAGTATTTGTCACATCTGCCCTAGGCAGGATCCAGCCAATCACCTCAGAGCATGGGAACAGCTCAGGTATAGTGGCTACCTTCATCAGAGCAGATTTCTCGATGTTGGCATATATGGTCAGCTCTTCGAACCCTGCATCAGGCACATCCTGATTTGAAATCATCTGATATATATCACCCCATTTGTAGTCTGGTTCTACTCTAGTGGTGGCTCTGGTATATTAATAGATGTATTCTACCTTAGTAATGATTTCCACATCTAGTTCTCCCTCTGCAACAGGAGCCTTCTTCTTTTGTCTTTTAGACATATCTCCTTTGAAAAAGTTGCCCTGTCATAGACCTGTTAGGGTACACAGGGTACTCCCAAAGGACCGAACACCAAGAATAGCCGCTTCACACAAACAGATCACAGATCAATACACCAATGTTTGTCAC
>LPNX010303843.1:102677-128507 GCA_001517045.1 Pseudotsuga menziesii
CTCCACATCCACACTCATAATTTCATCTCCTCTTCCCCTTCATCTATGAAAAGGTAAACCGTCAGGACACTGCGGTCCTACATTTGCATACATATGACAAGATGTTACTATGTGTTATCACACAAAAACATGTCTTTTGATTCCATATATAAAAAAACACAAAAAAATTAAAAAGAGGGTTGGGATTCGTTACCAATGTCACTGTATGCTGATATTCGTGGTAGAGGCATGTCAGGATCTCCCCAAAAATCTATCCTCGCATAGGGGTAATCATCAATGGCAACTATCTACTGCCGCCACCATGGAAAGAAATCAGCTGGATAGGGGTTGGACACCCTACCTCCACCAAGTCTGTGCATCGCATTTGCCCAACGTTGCTGGGTCGGATCTCGAACCCCGTGAAGAGGAACGTCAACTCTAGGGCTGAGTCTTGGAACATGCTCAAAGAAGAACATGCTCAGTATACTGCTGAAACCGAAGTTTCCTACCTTTCCCATCTTGCAGTCGTTGAGTTGTTGCTTCATGTTTCTCAACAACACAGTACTCTGATCGTAAAATGTGGGTCTCATGCACTCCATTGCATAGAACATCAGAGGCCACGAGGCCTGGAGGAGTGATTCTAGCCCTGCTATCCTGTCGAGTGTCAGTAGTATGGCCTTTAGGCCTAGCACCTGTATAGAGTTAGTTGGGATCTGACTCCTGACCTTTTCCGTGTCTGGATAACAGTATACAACAATATACTCATCTATGGTGAGGCCACCTCCAGGCCCGCGAGAACGTAGGTTCAACACTTCCCCCTATTGGGACAATCCAGTAATGAAGTATATGTCCTCCACCTCTATAGTGAGGGAGATCCCATCGATCTGGAAAGACTCTCAGTCGGGATCCTAGTAGTCTACTAGCATCTACAGCAGTCTTGGTTTGGCCCTTAAGCCACCAAGACACCAAAAATTGTAAAGCCCACATGCACAAAGATCTTGTTGAGCCATTAGATCTCCCAGTACTGCTTCTTCTACATCCCCGTGCTCTCATTCCGTCCATTCTAGAACCATCCTACACATTTAATTTGAGTTTGGGTCATTAAATGTCATAGAAAAAATTAAACGCAGCCACATATGCGGCTGTTTGCAAAACAACCATGTATGTATGCGACTTTGGGCTCTTTTCTGTGTATAACCAGCCCTATACACAGAAAAACCACAGATTTCTGCGTGGTCCAAGGCGCATATCTTAGCTTGGCGTAGAAATAAATTTTGACAATGGAAATTTAAAAAATTTACATGCAAATGAAAGAGCAGGGCATGGGAAGTTACCTGGAAAAAATGATGTCGGATTCTGTTGGCTAAAACTCCCAGAATTCGTGTTTGAAGTTCTAAGCTCAATTGGGTAAAAATTTCAAATGTTATATAATGTTTTGAATTTTTTACTATTTATATATTTTTTTCAAAATTTTGAAAATTTTTACCCCCTTTTCTATAGTTTTGGACCGTTTTTAACCCTTTTGGACCGTTTTTGACTAATATGATGATGAAGGAGACCGTTTTGAGTGTCGTTTTGACCATTGTTTTGACCCATTCATGCCGATTTCAGGTATGATGTTTAAACTAACATATAGTTTAGACTTCACCTCCATTTGCATTTTTCATGACCTTACGACCATTTCATTATAACCTTAGGTACGAACCCATTCTATCCTGTCACTGAACCTTCTTGTTGTTTTAGAAGTGACATGATGTGAATGGTAGAGCTTGACCTTACATGGGTACCCTAGTTAGCTCCTTGTTTGCATTTGGTGCCCATGCCGACAGTTTGTCTGTTAGGGTGTGGGAGTCTGTTGTATAGTATTGCCATGACATTTCATAAGAGCCTCATACTCCTCTTGATCTTTTGCTGGCCTGTTTCCTCATGACTCCCTTATGTCAAGTTGTAATTGCATTATCATGAGCTTTGCTTGCCTCATTGAACCTTATGCCCACTTCCTTGACTTTGAGTATTAGGCATATAGCCTGAGCTTGTCTCATGTCTAGCCACACAGAGCCATTTTATATATCCTTTGCATCTTGATTCCCTATTTTTACCAGGAGGGGTCTTTCCCTTGAGTGTCGCTATCCTACACATGTGTCCTTGCATTGAGCATAGGTATGTTCCACTGCTTGGAACTAGTTTGTTTTCCCAGTTGACACTCGTCTCCTCCTAGTATGTAACTTTAAAGCGATTTTATTCTTTTTCAAGCTTTTCAAATATTTGAAAAAGTGAAAAAAAATTAAAAAACCAAAAAGATGGATTAGAAAAGATGTTATCTTTGGCGGTAGTCAAGTTGTGTCACCTTCGAACAGAGCACTGTATATCACATCCGTTGGTTGGGTTAATAGTTTGAATTTAGGAGTTGTACTCGTTTATCCGAGTTTATCTCTACCAACTGGTTAAGCTTCCAGTCCCTATGGAGCCTCTATCGATGCCTCCTGTGTCACAGAGATGTCCCACTTTTGTATATCGAGTCTATGCTGCCTACATTCAGTCACCATTCTCCTTGATGCTCTTGTTTAAAGGAATTTCAAACCTGAGTCGACCATTCCTCAGTTATCTTGACTTTGCATGTCGG
The DNA here is from genome assembly GCA_001517045.1 of Pseudotsuga menziesii. Classification (NCBI taxonomy): domain Eukaryota; kingdom Viridiplantae; phylum Streptophyta; class Pinopsida; order Pinales; family Pinaceae; genus Pseudotsuga; species Pseudotsuga menziesii. The sequence continues at coordinate 105,280 of LPNX010303843.1, forward strand.
CCTTTCCCGGTACAGTTACTGGTTCGTGCACCTTATGATCGAGTCCTTCCACATTATACAACTTTGCTGAGTACCTCATGTTAGATGATGGGGGATGCCTTAATGCCCTCCTTCCAGCGGATTTCATCCCATCGACTTCAGATCATTTATTCTGGGATAGGAATCTAGAGTCATTTTTGAGTGCCTTGAGACTTGCAGTCATCAGTGGTAGGTTCTCTTTGTTAGCTGGAATATTTCACCTCCTGCGGACATCAAGGTGTTTCACTGGTCTGAATGGTTCAAATCCAGAACAAATAGAAGACAGAGGTTGAAGACTCTCCCTAGATGTCGTAGATACTTGGAATACAATGCCTTGATAGTCACCCTGTGTACCTACAATAAGCTCAAAATGAAACAAATCAAAGCAACCAGAATATAATCTACTAATCTATGCTAGTGACTAAGGAATCTAACGACATATATATGAAATCAAACATCAACAATATATGTAGGACAAAAATCAACTTGCATTAAAGAAAAATGAAGAAGTTTACAACCAAGCCTTAGTGTTGACATGCATCTCCATGAAACCAAGCATTCTCATCCCCATAAGCTCTGACTCTATCTCTCTCTATGCTCTCCAATGATATGGATCAAGTGATCAATCCAATAGCATAACAATGCCTTAAGAGTTCTCCCCCTCAACCATGGCCATAAGCTTGTATTTTTAAGGCTATATAGATAAGGTAGGTTGAGATATTTGTGGGTGAGGTGTCCTTCAAGATCCTAGGATGGGGGATCTCGAGCTCAACAGACCCACAACAGTAGGGATAAGGGATCTCTCGAGGCTTATCATCTAGAAGCCTCAAGAAGCTTCTCTTTTTCCCTTTTTAACCAAGGTACCATGTTTCTCCTTCAATGACAGAGCGGTTCTGGTAATAACCACTTATGGAATAAAGGCCATAAGCGGTGGCACCGCATGTTGGCAACAGGAAATGTGAGGTGTGAACACTGGTACCGCCTCTAGGTAAAGGGTAAAGCATGTTGTTGGGAATTTGTATGAAAAATATTGACAAATGATATGAGTTTCCACTCTAGAAGCTGGGATTCAGGGCAAGTAGGTATGTCAAAATGTCTTATCACATGATGGTGATAGGATTTTGGTATAACAGGATGCCCCCCAAAGCATGAGTCTTAGAGGGATACGATAAACGAGACCTTTGAGAGAACAAGTCGTTGCCATGAGGCGAAAATGTTTGCTTGATCGAAGCATGTCATCAAGTAGGCATTTGCAGTACATCAGTATGTTGACTCATAAACACAAGTAACCAAATCATGGTTGCAGACCAATATAAGGCAGATGCATGAGAGGAATAAACAAGCATGGCTACTAGAGTACAACATAGATCCATGTGATAGAGGACTAGAACTTGGACATAGCTACCAGACATACAACATAGATCTATGTCATACAGACGCAAATTTGAGCATAGCCATGACCATACAAATGTGGATCCATGCTAGATATACAAAACTCCATCAAAACCTGGGGAAAAGCAATGAGCGCTTTAGACATATACCTAGGGTCTTCGTCTCTTCTTCCACAAAGTACGATTCTATCCATGTGATTACGATGATCTGAAGTCGAACATGGTAGAAACCACTTGATTACTGACCAATGATGTGAACCATTAAGAAGTGCGAGGGAGATCACCATTAATGTCAATGATTCCCAAGGTACTCTAGTACAATCTATTGAGTGTGAATAGATGTCCTGACATCGAACACCCAATCGATTCTATCAATCACAGGTCAATGATGTGAACCTATGTCAAGAGCAAGAGAATATGTCATTAAGGCATACAGATCTCAAGGTACTAATCATTGTTTCTAAGACTATTTCCCGAATGATGAGCTAATGTCGACGGGGATAGTCTCATCGAAGGAGGGCCATGATGAGTCCCACATCGCCGACACAAAAATCAGAACATAGTTCTGGAATTATGTGAATGTAGTAACCATATGATTGACTCAAAGATACTGACACAAAGACTGTGTAGACTGCAGAGGTAAAATTTCTTCAAATCCCCTTTGAACATCGGGTAGCATGACAAAAAGACTTGGCAGCATGAATGAATGGGACAAACACACAATGTGACAGCGGACAATGCATTCTTTTGAAAGACTCAAAGGAGTGACATGACTCGTGAAAGTGGATCGTCACGGAGATCAGCTGAATACCCAATTGACTGACATGATTGTGCAGATAAGTGCCATGTTCAAAGGTAACGACAAACAACTGCCATTATTTGAAAAATGATTCCCTTCCCATTTCCCCTATCATGATCGATGAGTGCCTCTTTTCGGTTTTACGAGTTCAAAGAGGGTAAGAAACACTCAATATAGCTTTTTGGAAGACAAGTCCAGACTCATATGTTTTACGAACCTGAGAGAGGAGGGGTTAGATCCCAAAATGGGTCTCTCAATGTTTAATTTAACGAGTCCACTAAAAGAAAACTCGGTATTGTTCATGTTTAGAGAGTCTGAATGTATTAATTCTTGCACATGATCTAGGAACTAGGAATCAAAATCATCAAGAATAATTAACAAATACTCATGAATTAGCAATAATTGGAACCAGAATAGGTTTCCTCTCTGTATATTTTATAAACAATAAAGGGTTACAATTCCCATGCATGAGCAATGGCTTAACTCCATGAAGAATTCGAATACGTAAGGGGACAATTTGAATTCAATGAGTGAGTCTAGATTAACTGACTCTTTGCCATGCAATCTCACTCTGTTAACCACTTGACCAAAACCCTAATTGACTCACCAAACCCTAACTAAAGTTGGAGTGCAATAAATGAATGAATCTCAATTGAAGGAGATCAAACACATGTCATAGCAATCCAATCATCAAGTGCTAGTACTGCATGACTCCAATGAACCCTGATGAGGTTAACTGAAGTTGAACTGACCATTAGAAATTGGTGGAGGCACCTTGTTGACTCCAGTTCATTAAATAATAATAAATAATCATTAAATAATATATTTAATGAATGGAGGCGCCTTAACTGACTGTAACTGATTGGTTGAAATGAAAGTAACCACCAGTTAGCAATTAGGTGCATTAATGTCACACAGATCACCCCTGGAGTGCTCCAGTTAGCCTCCTTGACTGTAGGTAGGCGTGGGTGTGACTGGGATGATGGCAATTAATGCTCCACTGATGTCAATTAAACTTAGGATAGTGGTTTAACTAGGCCAATTTGACCAAAAGAGTGTGTATGATGGTAAATATCTCCAACACCCCCCCTTAAGCTATACTCAGGAAGAGTTAGAAAACATAGATGCATAAAATGCTAGGGCCCTGGAAACTAAGGCCATAGGTCACCCTCTACAATAAAGTAACTGAAACAATGCTCAAAACAAACTAAGTGAGGAAAAGAGGGAAAACCCAGTGGGAAAAAACCCTCCCTCAAGCTGAACACTGAAAGTAGTCTGGATCACCCTGATGAACTCACCCCCAACAGTGAACGGAGGTAAGTGAACTTCTTTCCTGAAAAGCTCTTGGTGAATATTTCTGCAATCTGCTCATCAGTCGGGCAGTATTGCAGAATGATGGTCCTGTCATGCACTAGCTCCCTGATGTAGTGCATGTGAATCTCTACATGTTTGGTCCTTTTACTGGTAAATGGATCTGTGGATATCTTAATAGCACTCTGGTTGTCACAAAAGAGGACAGTGGACAAAGTACTACCAAGATCAAACTCTGAAAGAATGCCTTGCAACCAAACTGCTTGGATGCAAGCATTCACCGCTCCTTGATACACGGCCTCTGCTGAAGATAGTGCTATGGTAGCCTGCTTTTTGCTTGACCAGCAAATAGGGCCACCACCAAACATGAATGCATATCTAGAAGTTGACTTCTGGTCAATAGAATCACCCGCCCAATCGAAATCTGTGTATCCAACCGGCTCTAGCTCGAAGTTTGCAACATAGTGAATGCCGTAGGTCCTGGTTCCTTGGATGTACTGGAGGATCCTCTTGGCTGCCTTCCAATGAAGATCATGAAGCTGCTGCATGTATCTTGATACAACATTCATGGCATAACAAATATCAGGCCTAGAATGTGTCAAGTACAACAATCTACCAATCAGCTGTCGATAGATAGTGCAGTCCATGGGAGGTGTGCTTTTTCCTTCTTCAAGGCTGATCCCTGGAAGGAAAGGGAATGGTGCAGGTCTAAATTCAGCCATGTTAATCTTGAATAATAGGTCTGAAATGTATTTTGACTAAGTGACCATAATCCCATCAGAATTTTGCTCGATTTCGAGCCCCAAAAATTGTTTTAGAAGCCCCAAATCACTCATTTCAAAGGCATTGTGGAGAGCAGTTTTGATGGTTGAAATGGAGGCAATTGTGCTACCTGTGATCAGTAAGTCATCAACATATAAAACAATAATAATAATATTACCATAATGCTACTGTAAATACACATTTGGATCTGATCTACATCTCTGAAAGTTTTGCGAGAGAAGGAAGACATCCATCTTGGAATACCACTCTCTTGGGGCCTCTTTTAACCCGTATAGTGACTTCTTTATCTTGCAAAACAAAGATGGATCAGTGATGTAGCCCTTAGGATGATTCATGTATATCTGCTCATGAATATCTCCATGCATAAATTCTGACTTAACATCCATCTGATGCACCTCCCAGTGCTTGGATGCGGAAATAGCCAAAACAAGGCGGATGGAGTCCATTTTTGCAACCGGTGAAAAGGTCTCATGGTATTCCACTCCTTGGACCTAAGAGAAACCTTTTTCTACCAGCCTTGCATTATATTTTTAGGTGCTTCCATCAGCAAAAAACTTTGTCCGAAACACCCACTTGCATTGAACCAATTTCCTTCCCGGAGGAAGAGAAACTAGCTCCCAAGTAGTGTTTTTCTGAAGAGAATTCATCTCTTCATCCATGGCAACTTGCCATCTCGGATACTTCTGAGCATGGTAGTAGGATTTTGGATCTGAAATAATCATCAAATATCAAGTTTCAGACAAAAAAATATCATAACAAGAGAGTGCAATACCTACTCTTTGGAAATCAGACCGGGTTCCCCTTGGATCATCCAGATTTCCAATGTTGTCTCCTGCGGAGGAGAGTGTCTGTTGGGCCCATGTGGGAAGATGAGTTTGCACTTCAGGTTCTGATTCAGTATCTGATGTTTACTACACACTGATATCAGAAATCAGAGGATCCAAATCAGGTTCATCACCCCTAATTTCATCATCCAAATATTCAGTGGAATAGGAAGGAATTTCAGCAGTTTTCTCCTCCACTAGTTCCACCTCCTGAAGAGGCTCATCGAACTTGAAACTTCTCTCGATGATGATATATTTGGCCTTTATATCCAGTAGATTGAATCCTTTAGATTCATTAGGATATCCAATAAACAGACATTCTATGCTCTGCGGTTGCAAAGCCCTTCTTTTATCAAGCGAAATCCGGGCCCATGCAGTGGACCCAAACACCCGTAGGTTCGACACATCTGGCTTGTGTCCAAAGTATGCTTCAAAAGGAGTCTTTCCTTTCACTGATGAATGTGGCACCCTATTCTTAATGTATGCTGTAGCATGCATGGCTTCAGCCCACAAATTTGTAGCAAGCTTCTTTGACTCCAACATACAGGTGGTCATCTCTTTGAGAGACCGGTTCTTCCTTTTCGCTACTCCGTTCTGCTGGGGAGTGTAGGGAATTGAATGTTGGACGTGAATACCAATTTGGGAGAAAATGTATAGAAAATAATTATTGACATACTCCCCTCCATTATCAGATCTCAATATCTTGATCTTAATCCCAGAGACATTTTCGATCAAGGCCTTCAATTCAGAAATTTTTTCACATACCTCTGATTTCTTTTTGAGAAAGAAAACCCATGTATACCTGGAAAAATCATCAATAAAGGTAAGGAGGTACCTTTATCCATTCATGGATGTGATAGGCATTGGACCACTGATATCAGAATGTATCAGCCCCAATATGCTTGTAGCTCGGTTTGCCTATCCCTGATCGAACTTGTGCTCAGGGTGTTTTCCAATCACACAGCCCTTGCAGACTCCCGTGGTTGCCTTGATGACCGGGAGGCCTTCAACCATGAAGTTTTTCTGTAATTGCTACAAATATTTGAAATTAAGATGGCCAAACCTCTCATTCCACAGCCTACTGACCTCATTTCCATGAGTTAGCAAAGCGGTGGGCTTTGCATCCGCAACAAAGTGAGAGAACTCAGAGGATTTTGCATGATGATTTGCATGGCCTTTTGCAATGAGTTTCCCGGATGCAATTTCTGTTATCTCAACATCATTTGGGCTGAAAGAGACTCTATTAGGCATTCTTGTATGTGTCATTTGATAGACACTAAGGAGATTTGCTGCTAGAGATGGTACATACAAAACTTTAGAAAAAAAGCATTTTCTAGATCTACAGTACCTTGTCCTTCGGAAATGATGGTGGAGTCATCTCCCAAGTGGATGGGGATGGATTTGCTGGTCTCCAAGGATGAAAATGAGTCTTTTTCAGCCATCAGGTGATTTGAATCTCCACTGTCAATCAGCAGTGATTTGGACTTCGAAGTGCTTGCCATGAGGGCATGACCTTTCTCATGCTGTGGTTCCCGGTCTTGGTGATCTCTCGTCCGAAAGCTCTCTGGAAGATTGATGTGATTCCTCTCAAGGAGAGAGGTTGCTTCATCAATATTTTTCTTCATGCAGGCATGTTCAGGGTGAAAACCCTTCCCGCAGTAAGAACACCTGACTTTTTCTTTCCCATTGTGCCCTTTTCCTTTGTTCTTCCTTGAACCGGAAGATTCATCATGCTGCTGATTTTCAAGTCTAGGCTTTGGAGTATCAAATTTAGTTTTCTGATTTTTCTGCTGCTTTCCTTTGCCCTTCACATATTTGGGCCCCGTGACATGGAGGGATTGGTCACGGGAAGATCGGATGATCCCCATCTGGACAAGCTTGTCATGCTCACTAGTTAGGGACTCAATGAAGACATTGAGTGTAGGCATCTTCCATCCGGGAGTTGTGAACTTCCCCGCACGGAATGTAGAAACAAAAACTGAATAATCAGCCCTGAGTTTGGAGAGGATGGCTAGGATGAGCTGATCATCTTCCTTCTCCACTTTGCATTGCTTCAAGAGAAAAGCAGTATGCTTGAACTTTGTAAAGAAATCATTCAGAGTCTCGAAATTGGAAGGTTGGAGAGACATGAGTTCATTTTCGAGTTGATAAACTCTCATGTCATCATGCTGTCCATACAGAGATTCCAATTTGTCCCATATTTGTTTCGGTGTCTTCGGATCCGTAAGATGGAAGAGAAGGTCATCGGAAATAGAGAGGCACAAGAAACTAAAGGCTTCATCCTTCTTGTTCAAGAATCTTGATTTTTCTATGGCGGATCCAGGCTCAACTTTAGTGTCCATGGTGACTCTAAAGAGTCCTTTGGAATACAATTGATGCTCCATTTTGAGTTTCCATATGTGGAAATTGTATGGAGTCAACAGAGGTATTGAGGAGGCCATCTGGATATGCTGTAGCGAATGCTTCACCTGTAGAAACCTGAAAATCAAAACATAAAAGACAAAATAAGGTCGCACAGCCTGCACATTCTAGGCTTTCATCACACCCAACATAGTCAATCAAGCAAGCTTGATCAACAAGTTCTTTACTTGGGGTATTAAGTGGTAAGCCTTGGCTTCTGGTGCAGTGCTGGAATATTGAGCTATTGCTCACTTCTCATGGAGAAATCTGTCAAAAATCTTGTTCTTGAGAGATTGATCTTCGTCCCGCCGTAAGCTCTGATACCATATTAATTCTTGCACATGATCTAGGAACTAGGAATCAAAATCATCAAGAATAATTAACAAATACTCATGAATTAGCAATAATTGGAACCAGAATAGGTTTCCTCTCTATATATTTTATAAACAATAAAGGGTTACAATTCCCATGCATGAGAAATGGCTTAACTCCATGAAGAATTCGAATACCTAAGGGGACAATTCGAATTCGATGAGTGAGTCTAGCTTAATTGACTCTTTGCCATGCAATCTCACTCCGTTAACCACTTGACCAAAACCCTAATTGACTCACCAAACCATAACTAAAGTTGGAGTCCAATAAATGACTGAATCTCAATCGAAGGAGATCAAACACATGTCATAGCAATCCAATCATCAAGTGCTAGTACTGCATGACTCCAATGAACCATGATGAGGTTAACTGAAGCTGAGCTGACCATCAGAAGTTGGTGGAGGCGCCTTGTTGACTCCAGTTCATTAAATAATAATAAATAATCTTTAAATAATCATTAAATAATATATTTAATGAATGGACGCGCCTTAACTGACTGTAACTGATTGGTTGAATTGAAAGTAACCACCAGTTAGCAATTAGGTGCATTAATGTCACACAGATCACCCCTGGAGTGCTCAAGTTAGCCTCCTTGGCTGTAGGGAAAGGCTAAGTTAGCCTCCTTGACTGTAGGTAGGCGTGGGTGTGACTGGGATGATGGCAATTAATGCTCCACTGATGTCAATTAAACTTAGGATAGTGGTTTAACTAGGCCAATTTGACCAAAAGAGTGTGTATGATGGTAAATGTCTCCAATAGAATGAATACGGAAGAAGACTCCACTTCCAATCATGATTGGCTGGATTGTTCCTTTTTCGTAAATACTCCTATCCAAACCGAAAAAGAGATAACCTACTGTCGGAAGGACGACTCTTCAAATACTTTTACGAGTATGAAGGAGACAAGTACTCGACAATCTTTTTGTATTTAAGGAGCCTAAAAAGAGTTTAAAGAGGACGCCATGAGGTTTCTTTACACAATTTCACTTTTTACAAGCCTGGAAAGATTTGGAAACGGACTTGAGTATCTTTTCATGTTTAAGGAGTCTGAAAAAAGATGTGAAAAGAAGACTCCATGATGTTTCTTTGCACAATGTCACATTTTACGAGCCTAGAAAGATTCGGAAATGGACTCGGACCTTTGATATTGGGTTTAAAGAGCGTGATCAAAATGTTGTAATAAACGCTCATCGACCTTTTCCATTTTATGAAAGTACGAAAAATCCATAAACAAACTTTCAAAGCTTCTTGCTAGAGTTCTCCTATACTGCAATAGTCTCAGCAACAAGTGTTAAATGCATTTATAACTAGCATTAGGGATTACGACAGATAAATTTTGACCAAAATATGATTTTACATTAAAACTATAGCGAGTGAGACCCAAAAATGCCTATATAAGTCAAGTAAATAGTAAAAATTCAAACCATTTCACTATTTACCTCTAGCAGAGAGCACTTGGAGCATTTTCTTAGCCAGATATTCTAGAGCTGATACCGGGAGCTTCCACCATCCATTTTTAGCATCGTCAGTTACAGGTAATAGCTAAGACCCTTATCTTTCATTTCATAGCATATATTTTGGGATTTGGTGGGGTTTTGGGCCCATATGGCGAGCCCTAAAACTCTAAATGCGGGCACCGCGGCTACCCCTTGCGGGATACGCGGTTCCACCATAGAACCGCACCGATAATACAGTGGACAGGTGGTGCCACCACTTGTCTCCAATGGTGCACAGGCGGTGCTGACCGTGGATAAGTTAAACTAACGGCATGGGAAAAATAAATTCTTTATTTTGATCTTTAATGATTTAAGGATGATTCTAATGCATACCATTGTTGTTTTTGGCAGGTCTAGATCACTCAAAACATGGTGATATTGAAGGAAATAACTCATGACAATGAGGATTCTGCTGCTGAGAGAAATGCAGGCTGTATAGCTGCATTACAAGATTGTGGGATCTTGAAGTTCTTCTAGACCCCAAGCATGGTGTCGCATGAACGGCTACTGGAACACATATTGCAAATGTGGAATCCAGAGCAGCAGTACTTAGAGGTGGGGGCACACATACTTATAGTGGAGGTAGAGGATATCTACTTCTTGACTGGTCTATCGAGACGGGGCACCCCTATCTCATTGACAGGTTCCCATGGTGGGGACATTACTACCAGAGAGCTTATAGATCGACACTGTGCACTGGGAATAGGTACATCTAGGAAGAAGATCCCCATGAAAGTAGTGACAGATAGGGCTCTATAGACCATCTTGTTTACCATGGAGAGGGTGGTTGGGAATCAGGGTGTACACCAAGCTTCCAGGTCACACATGTTGTATTCCATAGAGGCTATGGCACCCATAGTGTTCAAATGGGCGGAAGCAATGCTTCCAATATTTAAGGATCAGCTGACTAAGTGTCGGCAAGGAGAGCTAAAGTAGTTCAGATTTGGTTCCATCTTAGCCTACTTATTCTTCAAGTGGGTTCCACAGATGAGGCCACAGGTGACCTTCCGGAGTGTGATAGCACGGGACCCCCGTATGCTGAGGTGGGTCCAGGTCATGGCTCACACAGGAGATGGTAGGGTAAGGGTGAAGTTTGGTGATCCATTCTTTAGATGGCTACAGGATCAGCTCCTCATGGTTGAGGACTATGCTTACGTAGGCATGGAATTCACATGAGATCCTGACCTACCACTCCTACATCGGTAAGAAGCAAGAAACCCTAAAATGGATGAAATGTTTTTATGTCTTTTATGTTTTATATATATATATATATATTTTGTTAAGTGACAAGACCTATATATTCTCATGCAGATGTTGGAGCATCGCGACCTAGAGGAGAATCTCCATTGGATAGGCAACCAGGAGCTTGCTTTGTGCCACAGGGTGATGATATCACTGGGGAGCTAGAGGAGAACCTGGAGAGGTTGAATTTGGACATCCCAGATGCTGACATAGATGACCTCTCGATGAGATATCATAGATCCACAGTGGGAGTATCGGGCCGATTCAGTAGGCTGCTGCATAGGGTGGCTCAAGCAGTGATGTGCTATCACAAGCACCACTAGTGTATGAGATATGTACTTTTAAGATGATAGCTTCAGGATTTTGTATGATGATTTTGCCTAAAATCCTACTTGCTTCAGAGGAGGTCTTGGGACCTATTTTTGTAAACTTTTTCGTATATATATACATACTTTTACATGGTGTTTATATGTTTCAAATGGGAAATGCATTTTCTATGAGTTTTACGTGTCTCTAAATGATTATTTACAATGGACCATGTTTGATTTACTGTCATGAATGGGCAATATGCCAGTCTAGGATGTAGTTAGCCAATGAGTCAGCAACTACATTATGTTCCCTAGGGATATGCCTATAAGTGATAGTTTCGAATGATCTTTCTAACAAACGCACTCTCCGGAATAGGTGGAGGAGTACCAGGTTCCTAATGGTGTAGACATGGTTCAAATGGCGAACCACGAGCTGCAAGTACATCAATACTACTAGATCACGAACATCCTGGGAGGCAGCTTCAGTCAGAAGACCGATGACTGCTTCATACTCGACGATGTGATTAGTAGCGGGACCTATACAAAACCGCTCCTGAACAGACCAAATATTTAGCCAGGGAATAGAGAACCCAAGCAGCCGAGGTGAGATTCAAGGTGTGGCGGAAAGCACCATCATCTAAATCATAGAAATCCATCTGCATGACCAAAACATGGTATAAACAGATGTCGACACGAAGCTCAAAGCCATCTTGAAAATACTAAAAGCACACTCAAAGTTAATCAATATACATATATACAAGATACTACCCAAGAAAACCTAGGCATAGTACCTTTTTAGGTACAACCCATTGCGAGGTTGACCCAAAGGGATCCCATCATAATTAACGAGCTCGTAAGCTCCTTTCTCTAAGACCTTGGAAATAATGAAAGGTCCGTACCACATGGATTCGAACTTACCCTTCCCTAGTTTGTCATATCTTTGGTCATAAGTCAAGACCAAGTCACCCTCGTTAAAGACATGAGGCTGGACGGATTTATCATACTGCGCCTTGACGCATTTCTTATGCGCCTCATTAGCCAAGGCAGCATCTCTACAAGTCTCATCATGGTTATTCAAGTATAAAAATCTTTCTTCCTCTGCGGAAGTGTCTAGGAGAAGTTCGACGACAAGTTGTAAAGATGGAATCTGACATTGGATGGGTAAGATGGCTTCCAGTCCATAGACCAGCTGGAATGGTGTGAAACCGGTAGCTGTTTTCACAAAAGTCCAATAAGCCTAGAGAGCGGAGAAAAGAATGTGGTGCCAGTTGGATTTATGATCTCCAATCATTCGATGAAGCAGAGTTTTCAAAACTTTGTTAATGGCCTCTACCTGACTATTAGCTTGTGTATAATATGGCGTAGAGTTTTCATGGTGAAACCCTAGCTTGGCACTCATTTCCTCCATCATTTGATTACGGAAATGGGATTCATGATCAGTAACGATGGATTGCGAAACTCCAAATATAGCTATGATATGATTGAACAAGAAGAGGGCGCAGTCTTACCATCTTTTGGATATGTAGGCATGGCCTCAACCCATTTAGTAAAATAATCCAGGCTACAATGATGTAACCATGCCCCGCAACTAAGGTAGGCTTACAATGCATGAAGTCAATCCCCCATTTGGTGAATGGGCCAACGTCAATGGTGGGGTGTAGCAGAGCAGGATGGGTGCACTTTTTGGGATAGAAGTGTTGACAAGGTGGGCATTTCTTAACAGCCTCATGACAATGTTTCAAGATCGAAGGCCAGAAATGGCCAGCGCGAAGGATTTTCTAGGTAGTAGCCATCCCAGATAAATGACCGCCACATGGTCTAGAATGGCAATCATTCAACACAAGTTCAGCATCCTCATGAGTGAGGCATCGTCAGAGAATAGAGTCAATCCCACGTCTATACAAGGTATCATTCAGGATGAGATAGTATTTTGCGTGGTGATGGATATAGTGGCGATCATCGTGGGATAGATGCAGCTGAAAACGTTGTGTCTATAGATATATTAACAAATCTCCATACCAAGGATCAATAGTGCTTATCAGGAACAAGAATTCATCCGCAAATGAATCACTGGGCTCAGATTCCGTCGAAGCACAGGGAGGATCACACATAAGCTCTGGAAAGGCCAAGGGTTTCTTTGATGTATCCTTGGCAAACTCCAGATCGAACTCCTGAATGATAACAATCCAACGAGAGTACTTTCCCCCAAGCACGTGATGAGTCAGGATGTAATACATCGAGTTCTGGTCGGCCAATATGGTGGTAGTACGGAGTAGAATGTAATGACGAAATTTTTGTACAGCAATGACCGTGGCCAATGCTAACTTTTCCACACATGAATAATGGGTTTCAAAATCTAGGAGGTTCTTACTGGCGTAACAAATCACGTGCTCCTGACCGTGGAGATTGTCCTGCGCTAAAACCATAGCGATGGTAGTAGTAGAGGCATCAATGTACAAGAGAAAGTCCTTTGAATAATCAGGGGGGTGTATCACAGGCGAATGAGTCAGAGTGTGTTTAAGATTATCAAAGGCGCGTTGGGCCTGGTCATCCTAGAAGAATGGAGTGTTCTTCTTAAGGAGACACATATAACCGTGTGTTTTCTCTGTGAAATTGCACACGAAACGATGGAGAAAGTTTTCCTTCCCCTGCAAACTTTAGAGTTCCAAGAGATTAGTTGGGGTTGGTAGATAAAGAATGGCGGTAATTTTTAAAGGATCTATCTGGATGCCATCTTTGGATACCAAAAATCCTAGCAGACGTCCCATCTCAACACAAAAAACACATTTATGCGGGTTGAGCCATATATTATAATGACGACATCTTAGGAATATCTCTCTAAGATGACTAGAGTGGTCCTCCCGTTGCTATGAATGAGCAGGGAGGTCGTCATGGTACGGTTCAACAATGTGTTTGACATTGTGAAATGCATAGGACATCACACGCTGGAGTGTAGCTCCAACATTTTTCAAGCCAAATGGTAACTTCTTATATGCAAAGGTTCCCCATGGGAAAATGAATGCCGTCTTATGCTGATCGGAGGGTAATATCTCAATCTGATTATAGACAGAGAAGCCATCCATGAATGAAAAGATGACACTTCTAGCACAGTTGTTGATAATCTGATCGATATGCAGGGTAGGAAAGTTGTCCTTGGGACAAGCTTTATTCAGATCCCTAAAGTCGATACAGACTCTAATGGTGCCCTATTTTTTATTAACAGGGACAACGTTTGATACCCATTCCGTCAGGGGTACAGGATAAATAAACTTCGCTTTCAAAAGCTTCTCAATTGCAGCTTTTATAGCTGTGGCCTTCCGAGGATGGACTTGCCTAATTTTTTCCTTGACTGGTTTGGCCGAGGGATAAGTTTTAATCTCGTGGACCACGATGGAAGGGTCGATCCTTGGCATCTCTTCGTAGGACAAAGAAAAAATATCACATAATTCTTTAAAAAGTGCCTTATAGGCTTCAGATCCATCTGCGGAGTAGTTCTAACCAACATGAACATGCTCGATAACATCAAGCTTGGCTGATATGTCAATTGGGTTCATCTAAGTAATGTTGCAAAGGTTTCCTTCAGAATCTGTATGTTGCAACAATATAGGACTTTGGGGAACGTTGACAATATTAGTAGGAAACAAGGATGCAAAATCATGGTTAACCAAACTGGTGTTGGGGAGGAACATGGATCTATGATGGTGATCCTCCCAAATGGACTCATCTGTGCTCATGATCTCAATAATGGACTCGTCGAAAGGAAAAGTATCAGCGAGATAATCCAGAGTGGGAAGAGAAGGTTCTAACCAATACGACAAATGGTAGGGATCTGAAGCCACTAGATGAAGGTCATCAGTGTGATCATCGGAAAAGGTTTGAATGGCATCATACATAGCTTCGTGAGGACTTAACAAGGTAGAATCAACAACATGTTTTCCCTTAGGCTCACAATCAAATGAAGTAATCATATGGACTGACGCGGAATCCGTGCTAGGAGGAGTAGATGGGAAAAATCCCATGAGGGAAGAATCCTTCAACACGCCTACCCCAATCGATTGATAAGGAGGAGGGGATTGGCCTAACATGGGGATGTTATTAGCCGTGGAGGTAGTAACATCTGACGTACTGAAATCAAGCTGGTCAATAGAAATGATTCTCCCCAAATGTGGAAATTGGACGGTTCGGAATACTGTTGAGGCAACAGCATTCGTGGCATAGAACCAATTTCGTCCTAGAAGGAGATTGTAATCTAAAGGGGAATCTACCACTTCTACTTGGATGGAAATGGTTTCCCCCCCCAGCTCAACTGCAAGGGTTGATATGAGACCATGGGGCTAGAAACCCCGTCCGTCAAAGGCTTTAAGGGTCGTAGGATATGTTACAAGCTTGGGAGAGCCAAGGGCTTTCCAGCAAGATAGAGACAAAACAGAGGTCAAATCTCCTTCATCTAGGATTGTTCGAAAAACTTTCTTTCCTACCACTTTCGTAATGACTTGAAAAGCAAATTTATGTGGTAACCTAGACTTATAGTTCTCAACATTTAAATGGATCAAGTTGGTGTTATCCAGGTCTAAAGCTCCTAATGCAATCAACATGTTTTTACGTTGTGTAGGGCAACTTTGGAACACTTCTAGGGTAGACATTGCACAAGGTGCCTGAGCGAGATCTTCAACCACATTATAAAATTGAGTAGCTCGACCATTGGGATTAAATACTACCTTCCGAAGAGTACTCTTAGGTGGGCACAAAATCATGTTGAGAGTAGGCTTCTCGATAGACAAGGGGACAGTAGAGAAGGACTCAGGAGAACTAGTAGAAGGGGCTTTCCTTGAAGAAGAATGATCTTAATTTTTATCCGCAGGTTTATCATAATTCTGACTTTGAGTTTGCAGATGGATGGTATCTAAGGACATCGTATGAATTTCCTTTGACGAACTAGAATTACCCTGATTAGACATGTGGTCTATCAGTTGTTGTTGAGAGGGAAAAGGATCCTTAAGTATTGTAGGTGCGGGATTGGACTTCAAAAATTGGGAGATTTCGTCTCGACGAGGATACTCCTTTGAAAAATGGCCACCACTGCATAGCAGACAAGGATATTTCTCTTTTCTTTTCCCTTTATCGTTATCACCATTGGTTGGTTGTGGAGTCTCCGGTTGGTTTCTAGGTTTTTTATTTTGATTTCTACTTTTCTTTTTATTACCCAAGGTTTGAGTACTTTGAATAGAATCAACCTCAGCAGAAACCTTAGGAGTAGAAAGAGTAGATGGGGTAGTTTGGTTTTCTTGGCAGGTTTCGTCGTTGATGGGCACTGGATTGAACCAATAATCCCATCAATAGGTACTTCTGCTAGTGGCTTGGCAGGATCAGTGCTGGGGCGAGGAGCTTGAGGGATCAGGTCATAAAGAGTGCCAGACTGGGAATAAACCAAGTCTAGGTACTAATCCTGACTAATAGCCTGCTCTTCAGTAATGGCACCACCCATAGCCACATCTCGGGCAATAGGAGGCAACAAGGATTTGGTGAACCAATCAGCTAGTAACTGATCTGGAACAAGGGCCTTAATAAGCCTTCTCCACATTCTCCACTCATGAATATGATCAGATATGTGGGTGGAGGTGTTCTGTCATAGAGAGGTTAGAAGATCAATACCCATTTCATAACGAATAGGGAGCTGAAAGTGTGTAAGAAACACGGTTGCCAACGAGCCAAAATCCACAAACGAATGTTGTGGGAGTTCAATGTACCACTTCGCAGCTGTACCGGTCAAAGTTCGTTGAAAGAGTCGTAACCGAACGGAGTCATCCATGAGGGAGTTCGAAGAACACCACAAATTGAATGTCATCACATGGTTCTTTGGATCATCTCCTTGTTTCCCATCGAATTTCAGGATGTCCGATGGTAGCTTTACCGAAATGGGTGGCCATGAGGGATTGTGTTGAATGGCGTCATTAATCAACTTGGATAGATCAGGTAAGTCCAAAGTTGCTAGGAAAGGTAACTGTCGGTTGGGCTGAACATACTAGTAATATTGATATGGCATATAATTACCAGTAGGACCATAATTGGACTAATAAATAGGTTGCTGTGACGAAGAACTACCGGAAGATCCACCCGTAGGGGGTTGATTTTTGGGATCAGGACCGCTAGGACCACTGAGGCCTCTAGGAGGAGGACCACTAGGGCCACTGGGACCACTAGGACCATTGGGACTACTAGGACCACCAGGACCACCGGGAGGTAGACCACCAGACCCTTCGGGGCCACCAGGAGGAGGTAAACCTACATAGCCACAAAACCACAAGGAGGAGGGCCACCAGACTCTCCAGGGCCAGAAGGAGGAAAGCCACTAGGTCCCCCAGGACCATAAGGAGGAAAGTTTCCAAATCCTCCAGGACCATTAGGCCCCCCAGGAGGAGGACCTCCATAAGGGGGTCCTCCGGCACCTCTCGTAGTATGTATAGGTATCGCTCCCATGGCTGGCATGTAAGACCAGTTGGGTTTCCCCCATGGCATAAAATTATTACTAGGGTATGTAATTCATGTAGAATTGGGTGGATAATTAATTTTACCTACAGGTATTTGATAACCATAACCTCCAGAAGATTGAATGGTTACAGGTTGAGCCCCGGAGGGTTGACTTGAGCTGGATGGGCGATTAACCACATTAGAATGGGTGGGAGGGACATAAAATACATATGGTTCTACATTAGAGGTCTTCCCTTGACTATTAATAATTCCGATGTCAGATAACGTAGGTCATGACGGGGTTGCCCCTCGGCACTAGAAGGTGTAGACGAAACAAGAATTGAAGATTGAATCTTAGGTATAGAAGACCTGGGAAGATTAGGTATAGACATAACATGAGAGGTGGTAGGGGTGGTATCTTGAACTGGGTCGTGGGGTGTTAATGGACGATCTATAATTGGTTCAATGGGTCTCATAGATTCGGTAAGTGAATGATATCCCCTAGGAACAGATGTGGACCTTGGTAGTGTTGGGCCTAAAATGTCATCAATTTTTTTATCAATCTCCTTTGCACGGAGAATGGCAGAACGGTACTCCCTATGTTATTCTTCAAATTTAGAAGAGATTCCCTGGGTGCCAAATGAAGCAATGGCTTGACCTACAGGGGTTTCCCAAAATGAAGCATTGGGACCAAAATCTGGGCGAGCAATATCATCAACACATCCTTCTACAGGAGAATGGAACGAGGAATCTCCCCGAGAAGGATGTTGGACCAAGGGAGGCGAGTGTGAAGAATATGATACTCCACTTTCCACAACCACATTGTCTCCCACTTGGGAGGTAGTAGCAGCTCCTTGGTCAATAGCTTCCATAGGATTTTCTCCTGAACTAGGAATAAAATTAGGTGGCAAGCCCTGTACTCTTCTGGACTGTCTTAACTCAGCTAGTTTGTACAGTTCCTAACTAACCTAGGGTCTGAAAATCTAGAAAACACACCAAAAATAATTTCCCTACACAAGCTATAGGTCAAAACAAGCACACTTAAAATGATAGGAGGAGTTCAAAAGTCAGGTCTCTCACTAGGATTGTCAAGAAGGTTCCACTCGTGATATACCTCGAGGGTACGTGCGTATTAATCTCCTCGAATGTTGTTTTCAGTGTATGGCTCCAAACAAGAAAGCCAAAGGGATTTTCTTAGATAGATAAGGTACCCTAGTGGGGTCTCCTGATATACTCAAGGTACGTGGGAGCTCGAATCGGTAGTAGTGTTGTCTAATGCATAATTGTACACAAGGGGCCTTTCGATATACAATCGAGTACGTGAAGTACCTTTCTATATACCTCAAGGGTACATGAAAGGCCATTCGATATACCAATGGTACATGGAAGAACTGCACGAGTCTCAAAATGTAATGCTAACAAATAACGACAGCTCCTATGCTTAACGATGCCCGAACACGTCTCTAATCTATCACTCAAGTTACTACGTAAATTTTAACCTACAACTACCATTAATTTTAACTTGTACGGTTAGGTGAATGCATGATGTTTTGACAGAAAAGTAAAACCATGTAGTATGCTGGTGCAAAATGTTCACTTTACCGTTCAATATGCCTACTTACGGGAGGGAAAGAGAGTGTTTTCCTTTTGTTTCAAAAACCAAAAATACTTCCACACAACAGTCATAAACATCAAATCAAAGACAAGCAATCACTTTTCCAAATTGATTTCTTCTTTCCGAAAGCAAATGAGAAGGGGAAGAATCTCTTTTCCTAAAAGAAAAACAAGAAGTACACCTATATGCAAATGCACTCTATTTTTTCAAATTTCTCAAACATAAGAAATTTGAAAAACTAGAGTGCATTTGCATATAGGTGTACTTCTTGTTTTTGTTTTAGGAAAAGAGATTCTTCCCCTTCTCATTTGCTTTCAGAAATAAGAAATTAGTTTGGAAAAGTGAGGAAATAAGAAATTAGTTTGGAAAAGTGAGAGATGAAAGATCATAAAGGTCCTGAGATCTTGTAAAGCCAATCAGAAAACCAATGTCCAACACTCAATGATGATATCCTAGTCTCAGTCAAAAAATTTCTTTTTTAAAGGAAGGAAAAAGAAGTTTACTATGCAAATAAGAAATGAAACCTAGAAGCTAATCTAGTGTTCTTCTTTTAGTCTATGTAGCATAAACGAAAAGAGATTTTAAATAATACCTTAATCTTTTTAGGAAACAAGAAACTCTTTAGTAAACACAACCAACAAGCATAGAAGTGGATGAACAATCAAAAGACTTAATCAAACTTTTGAAATTCCACTCAAATCAATCTTAAACCATAAAACCTCAAACCACAAGCATCAGATTCAGTAACACAAGTCTGATAAGCAGAACTGAAAGCAACAAAATACAAATTTTTGCAAAGAAAAATAAGGGAAAAGGGCTTTGAAATGATTCCTACCTGGCACCGTGCTTCTCAAGTGTTGACAGAGCATTTCCTAGACAACACCGCTTCTTGTCAACAGGTTCTAGGCAATGGCACTGCGTCCTGTCCACTTTGTTCAGGTGGTGGCACTGCTTCTCGTACACAGCGTAGGCACGGTTCCCTATAAATGACCAAAACACAAGAATAACGATGGATCAAGTAAAAAACAGACTAGATCAAGGAAAATACTATTGAATTGAGTATTGAAACAGAGCATAAAAGATCGAAATGAATCAGATCTGAACAGATCTGGAGGTTTCAAACCCAAATGCAATCAGTCAGAGAGTAGAAATGACTGAAGAGAGTTGAAGGAGCCTAGATTCGGACAAGAGTTCCAGACTGAGGAAGATCAGAATGACCGATACACAACTTCATTCCGCAGCGGAGTTGCCAGATTTGTTAGTTGAAATATTTCACTTTCTGCAGACAGCAAGGTGTTCCACTGGTCTGAATGGTTCATATCCAGAACAAATAGAAGATAGAGGTTGAAGACTCTCCCTAGATGCCATAGACACCTGGAATACAATGCTTTGATAGTCACCCTGTGTACCTGCAATAAGCTCAACATGAAACAGATCAAACCAACCAGAATATAATCTACTAATCTATGCTAGTGACTAAGGAATCTAACAACATATATATGAAATCAAACATCAACAATATATGTGAGACATAAATCAACTTGCATTAAAGAAATATGAAGAAGTTTACCACCAAGCCTTAGTGTTGACATGCATCTCCATGAAACCAAGCATTCTCATCCCCATAAGCTCCAACTCTAGCTCTCTCTATGCTCTCCAATGGTATGGATCAAGTGATCAATCCAATAGCATAACAATGCCTTAAGAGTTCTCCCCCTCAACCATGGCCATAAGCTTGTATTTGTAAGGCTAGATGGATAGGGTAGGTTGAGAGATTTGTCGGTGAGGTGTCCTTCAAGATCTTAGGATGGGGGATCTTGAGCTCAACAGACCCATAAAAGTAGGGATAAGGGATATGTTGAGGCTTATCATCTAGAATCCTCGAGAAGCGTCTCTTTTTACCTTTTTACCCAGGGTACCACGTTTCTTCTTCAATGACAGAGCGGTTCTGGTAATAACCTCTTATGGACTAAAGGCCATAAGCAGTGGCACCGCATGTTGGAAATAGGAAATGGGCAGTGTGAACAAGGGTACCACCTATAGGTAAAGGGTAAAGTGCGGTGCTAGGAATTTGTATGAAAAAGATTGACAAATGATATGAGTTTCGACTATAGAAGCTGGTATTTAGGGCAAGTAGGCATGTCAAAATGTCTTATCACATGATGGTGACAGGATTTTGGTATAACACTCTCGCCATTGACAATTTTTGGGAATGCATCAATGTCCCCTGATCGATGGATTCTCTCAAGTGTTCGACCTCAACACATTTATTCACACTTGTTAGTTTGCACTCTAGTACCTTGATTCCCATTTTCATTATCGGTGGGTGATCTCGCATCTGTTAACGGTATACATCAATGACCGGTAATCAGACGATGGACTACTATGCTCGACCTCGACACCTCTATTCACATAGTAGGACAGGTACTCATAGCAGTTTGTGTAGAAGAGCTTCCAGATTTGTGGCATCTCTTATATGCTACCTCCTTGATCATGCCAGTGTTCATGAGATTTCAGCTCTCGTGACTTGATTCCAGTATATGTTAGACATTTCCAGCCATTATGGAGATGTTGATCCATAATATATATTCAGCCTTCATGGAGATCATGATCCTTTCTATATCTTCATTATGGAGATTGTGATCTATTTATATTGTACATGGTGATGACCACACATGTCATATTGTATCATGCCTATTCAATGCTATTGTACTCTTATGTATCTGGGACAGCTGTATCTACTTGCAATTATATGCAGAGTTTTATCATTGTATTATACTGATTGGATGGCTGGTTCTTCATCACTTCACTTATGGGATGGACTTATAATGTATTTCAGCCATCGTATAACCCCTCTGACCTCACACATTAGGGGGCATCTATTATAGCTGATTTTACCACACATGGTGAATCACACTTTTATGGCCTTCCCTATCTCTCTGTAGGCTCTTTAGACCCCATGGACCATTTTTGTACCTTTGATGTTTCCAAGATCATCCCTAAAAACATGCAATAATTTCCATACATGACTTTTAATCCCTTTCTCACGTATATACGCGGATTTGACCCTTAAACCCACGTACATTGGGATGTGTGCAAAAGGCCAAATTATTTTGGAGTTTTCCTTGATGTGGATTTGACTCACTTGTCTCTTGGCCTTCCATATGCCTTGAGATCGCTCGGATTCAACCTTTCACTACCCCATTGAAGAGCTATATAAGGAACCCTTTGGATACATTGAAGGCATGAGGAATTGAAGAGCAAGAAAACTATAGTCCATTGTTGCTGGAGCTTATACTTGAGTCTGCATCCCTTTGTCCCTTGGAGCACTTTTGGGTTCTTCCCAAGCTTTCCTTTGGTTTGTGAGCTTGCTATCGAGAGATGGAGGATTGAAGTGGTGGAGGCCCAAGTGGGGGACTCAGTTTCTCCGATTCGTAGACATGCCGACAGAGGTTGTCACTATTGTAATCTCTGATTTATATTAATAGAAATATCTTTTCCTGTCCAATAATGTGTGTTTAAATGAGTATTTGATCCATGGATGCTTTTAAATTCTTATATGTTATTGATTATATATGCTAGAGTAGGTCTAACACAATTATATATAGCATGCTTGTCTTGTTTGTTGAGTGTTGAGGAAGCAATTTATCAATACAAGCTGGAGTCGGAAAGCTCAACGGGGATCTACATCAACTGTCCGGAATAAGGTACGAATCGAGATCCTTTAGTGTTAGATATTTGGTTTCTCTTTCATATAGGAAAGGATTGATTTCTGGAGTCAAGTTGTCTATTGTGGTACCCCAAGCCATAGGAATTTATCTCCGTAACACACTTTGTCCAAAAAATGATGAAAAATAAACTAAAAGTGATAGTGGATGCTAAAAATGAAGCTAAAAGAGATGATAATCATAGGGTTTTGTTGTAGTGGAGGGGGATTCTAATATGACTTCATATGTCACTACGAGGGGGGTTCAAAACTTCCCTTGTATGTTACAATGAGGGGGTTCAAAACCCTCCTTGTAAGCTTATATGAGGCAGATTCATAACCGCCCATAAAGGTTTGTAAATATTTTTAGGGGGGGTTGAACCACCTCTGTAGGTACCTACAGGGGGGGTTTAAAACCGCTCCCAAAGTTTTGTAAAAAATAATTTTAAGGGGGGTTTTGAACCGCCCTTAAAAGTGACTTTTTTTTGGGGGGGGA
>LPNX010303855.1:2693-16065 GCA_001517045.1 Pseudotsuga menziesii
TACTAAAAGTCCATGGCCTCCAAATGGACTACTATGGCCACGACCATGTTTGATCACCAAATCAATGAATTCCTTACTGAGCTTAGTGATAAACGTGTTGCGTAGGATACATCCATATTGGCTTGCTTTGTTTCTCGTGAAGAGGAAGTCAAGCATGCCAAAGACATTCCACCAGAAGAAGCCATCTCTGCTTTAGTAGTTTCTAAATCCATTCAGGCTTAAGTATACCATTGCTGGAAATAAGGCTTGGTTGTTAATTGTGGTGTTAATTAATCATTTGTTTTATGCTCAGTCTAAAAAATGAAAGAAAGCAACCCTGCAATTTTTTCTAAAACCAATGAATTACTTTGATTTAAAACCGTGATAATAGAGACTAGAATTCCAAGATTGCAGAGACAGGTCTGAAATTCAAGATTTTGCATCAAGTTACATGGTTACATTCTTAGAATGAGATTTGATCTCTAGGATTTGTTTGGGTAAAGCACTCACGGATATGTATGCAAATGTGGGATTTTAGAGGATGCATGCAAACTATTTGACATAATCACTGAAAGAGATGTGGTGTCATAGAGTGTGATTATTACTGGCTATTCATACAGGGGCAGTGTGACGAGGCCTTGAATCTCTTTCATCGAATGCAAGTAGAAAGTGCTCAGCCTAACCCGATTACAATTGATGCGATGATATCAGGGTATGTCCTTAAAGGCATCGCTGACAAGGCTTTGAAATTCTTTCTTCAAATGCAACTGGCTGGCACAAAGACCTGGCATACTTCATTGATCTTGCTAAGATTCTCACCATCAATCTTGCCAGCCATGGGATGGGAGATAGATAGGTGGTCCATGTTTTTTCATGATAGTGTAGTCAACACAGATGAGGGTGCAAATAATGACCAAATCATGCCATCCATTGATAGTGGCTTTCAGGATTTCATGGGATTTAACAATTCCGTGATCTCAAATCTTCAGGAGTTTGAGAAAGTTGCTACAGAACTAGGTGATAGTATTGATCAGTATGATTCACATGTTATGTCTTTGGAATATCCAGTATCTCCTTCAAAAACTAGGTCAAAAAAAAGGAAAAGGGTAAAAGTGTATAGAACAGGGTGGCTAGAATTCCAAGTTCATCAGCCGGCCCTAGCATATTCAATAGTTGTGGTAAGATTGGTGAGAAAAGTGTGAAGGAGGTTAGGTTTTCTATGAAAAGTAATCTTATCTGGAAGCCTCATAGTCCCCTGCCACCCCATAGCTCAGGTGCCACTTTGATTGGCAGTGCACTGAAGAAGGGAGTACTTCTGGGTCCAATCTGCATCATGAAAGAGTCATATAGTCTCAAAAGTGTCAGGCAGAAATCCCTTTCTGCTTGGAAGAGCCAGAAAATATTGAAAAGCATTTCACCTAATGCCAAGCTGTTTCATAAACGGAGGTCAAATGTTTTGCAACATAATTTATACATAGGTAATGTCAGTTCTACATATGTTCATATAAAATAAAGTTCATATTCATAACATCAGTGAATTTTTAAGTAGATTGCTAGCTTGTATTGTTTGTTGTTTTAGGTATGGTTCTTGATTAATACCTATTATTATGATGAATTCTCCATACAAAGGCATTTGATATAAAAAAATGGGGTTCATGACCCTGGTTTTAGAGCAAAAAGATTATGGACAGCAATACCAACAATTTAATTATTTAAATTTTGGAAGATCTAAAGTCCTAATTTTATACCTCCAAAACAAAATTGTGAAAAGTTTTCAATGTCTTTTGTTAGGCAGCACGTTGCATGACAAATGTTTCTGAATTGTAAGATTAGAGTTATTAAATTTTCTTTGCTAGGATATAATCTGATAAAACATTAGAGAATTCCGCTACCTCTTGTGATTTATGATTTCATTTTTGAAGTATTTCTCAATTATTATCAGGTTAATAAAATAGTCTTTGCCTTGCTATAATGCAGGAAGGAAGATGTTTGGGTAGTCCACCTACTGTCAAGATATTCTTTACCTATGGAGCATATTGGTGGAGCATGGAAATAAGCACTGAGGGTGGCAGTTGCAACAACACAAGAAGCATTTCTAGGAGCAGAGGTCCTTGTACATCTTGATATGAAGTAAGCATCACTCTTTTATTTTCCTTATCTATTGTTGATGACCAAGAAACAAAAAAAAGAAAATTTAACATAATTTCTCCTAAAAAACTTATAAAAATAATGAAGTTGATTCCATATTTGTTCTTATTGGGTAAATTTGACATATTGAGTTCTTAGCAAACTGTTTTAATAGTTGTTTATAGAGTTAGAACGTAGTGAATTCCCTTTCTATATTGCCCAAGTTGTTTATAAGACCACTAAAAAAAATCATCAATCTAATGGCAAGCCCTGTTGAAGGTAGTGCCCTCACAAATCTGAATTCTGACCCACAATATCTATTGCAATTAGTTGAAGAATTTGGTCAAACATTTGGTTCCCCTTGACTGTTATTAACTGTCAATTCTCAGATTACCTTAAACTTAATTTCCCTTATTTGACAAATATCTTTTGAAAATTTGAAATTTTAATGGCTATACCGCCAATGACAATGAAATCACGTTTTTTGCTCATTTGTTGTGAAGAGAAATTGCTCGATCAAGTCAGGAATTTCAGTCATGGGTTGGAAAATTTCACCTCATAGCACGTGGGGATCGACCTGCATCTCCTCAGGGGTCGATTTCACTGATTTTTCATAAAGGGACTTTCACAAATGAGGTTGTGTTGCATTCTGGTCAGGATGAACGTTTAGGTATTTTATCAATATTCTGCAACAATATTTTGTTCGGCTTATTTTCCCTATAAAATCCATCCCTGTAAACTTCACACCTGGTAGATTAATGTTGGTTCCTCCATCCTTTACTGTTGAATTTTGGAATTAGCATATAACTTTAAAATTTGCAGATAAACTTAAACAAATAATAAGTGTAGTAAAAAACACATTCATCACACCAGCACAATGAACACAAGATATTTCACCGAGGAAACCTTCAAAGGATAAAAACCCCAAAAGCATTAGTAGCTCATCTTGTGAATGAGACGAGCTTTGTGAGAATGGAAAGAATAAGCTGATCTTCATCCTTCTCCACTTTGCATTGCTTCAACTGATATATCAGGTTCTTTAACTTTGTGAAGAATTCATTCAGTGATTCAAAGTTGGATGGATTAAGAGTGATCAGATAATTTTCTAGCTAATGGATCTTCATCTCATACTGCTTATCAAATAAGGAGGCAAGCTTGTCCCAAACCTCCTTGGGAGTCTTCAATACTTGGATGTGGAATTGAAGATCTCTAGATACTGAGGAGAGCAAGTGTCCATGGGCTTCATCAAGCCTATTCAAGTACTTTTCTTTGTCATTTTCTAAAGCTGGCACTGCATCTATTTCTTCTATGAGTCTGAAGAGCTGCTTGGTGTGGAGCATTACGACCATGTCTTCCTTCCACTGGTGATAGTTGAAGGGAGTGAGAGGCTCTACTGGATGAGCCATTTTGAATGCAGTAAGAAGGACTGAGCTACTGTAGTGAATGCAGTGAGAAGAAAGGGTTGCTTGAATGTTGTAAGAAAAGCTGATAACCTCACACAATCAAACATACAAAGTAAGGTCGAAAGTATGCACTTTTGGAATTTCCTTCACACCCAACATAGTTGATCAAGCAAGATCTGATACCATATTTAATTGAGCACATAGATCTATGGAAAAACACACAACTCACAAAATAGATCACACAATTTACTCAGCAATTGAAGAATGAAACAGTGCAAAAATGGCTTGCAGCTGTGAATGCTTTCATTAATAAAAAAAGTAATCAGATAATAATTACAATGAAGTACAATGGCTTTAATAGCCACATGAAATTCAAATCCACATGAGAAAATTAGAATTGATAGACTCTACTTGACTGTAGGTAACTAAGACCTTGTCTAAATCACTATCGGAGGACTCAACAGTTAACTGACCTTGTCTAAACCATAACCAGAGTTCATCGGAGTTATAAAACACAACTCAAGTGTTACATTTAGTGTTAACTAAGGATAACTGACTATGGTAGGTGAGAAATGCACCCCTCCTGAGTGTAGCCATGTAAACCTAGCGCTAACTGAATGTAGAGGACTAGAACTGAATGTAACTGACTCCTAACTTAGCTTGACTAGTCATCAACTGAACTGAACTGACCTTGGTTGGTTTTGGCACTCCCATTGGCTCCTAAATGGTAGGGATTGGTCTAGGAGGTTCCTAAACTGATGCAATCAAGTGAAATCAGTGGCAGTAGACCTCAATTAGTGTTCCCCACACTTTAGTAACTGAAACATGTGCCCCAATTAGGCCAAGTGGACCCAATGGTGCTAATGACTAAAAATCGAAATGATGGACTCCCGATTTAGACATGACTCTTGATTTAGACATATGACCAAATTCGACAAGGGAGGATTAATAATCCTAACATAGGTCTTCCCGAAAAATGATCAGTGTCTGCCCGAAAATTTCCTGCCTGCTCGTAGCACACATGACTGCTGCTTAGCCTGCCCAAGGTAAATCTGTGGCTACCTAGACTTGGGTCTGGATTAGATCTGGGCCTCGTCTATCTGATTTGAAGGCTGACAGGTAGTGAGGGTTACTTCCCAAACCCTCAGGAAGATGCCTGTAGGGCATCCTGATGCTGTCGAAGGCTTAGGGTTGCCTTTCCAAGACCTCTAGGGCTAGCTGTGAATGAGGAAGGCTGTCTATAGTGAAGTGGATCATCCTGAGAAAAGTTACAGCTAGCTGGTTGACAGAGGTAGCCTACCCATGGAGGATGAAGGAACCTTTCCCTTGAACAGTTAGGGCATCCGTAGCAGCGATCTGGAGGTGACGTGGGGTTTTGCAGAAAACCCTAACTCATAATTGCAGCTGCTGTAGATGTTGCTTGGAAGAAGGAGGTCAACCGTGAAGGGAGAATCAGTATATCCACTATACTACTAGTCCAATCTGAGTCAGTATATCCACTACTGGAAGTAACCCTGAGCCCATAAGCATTCTCTGTGTCTGGTCTCGTATGCACGAGGTGCATCTAGGATCCAAAAGGCTGTCTATATAGAGTAGAGTCCATACTCTGCGAACTGGTAGCTGAGTCACCCAATTTTGTTAAGTTGATGGTCATGGGTACACCCATAGACTTGCAATCCTGCATCTCAAATCTTTGTAAGATGTCTCCTACATAGTTTCCTTGTGTCAAGATGATATTGCCTGGATTTTTCCAGTCTTCTAAGCCAAGGAAGTAAAGCACTAATTTAAGATCTTTCATCTTGAATTCAAAGGTAAGCTCCCTCTTACACTGTTCTATCAATTGTTCAGTACCTGTAAGGAACAAGTCATCTGTAATTATCAAGACAACCTCAAAGTACAAGTTATACTTGGCTGTACTTTTGGAAAACCCCAAGCCATGGAGCAATCCATCCATCCTTGCATACCAACTTCTTGGAGCATACAAGGATTTCTTCACAAAGCCTTCAGGTTGTTCAACATAAGTTTCCACCTCAACCTTGCCATTGAGGATAACTGTCTTTACATCTGTCTCATGTAACTTCCATCCAAATAATGCAACAAGTGAAATGATGGTTCCAAAGGTAGTATACCTGTCAATAGGAGCAATTGTCATTACTGACTTTCCTGTTGGTCTGAGAACAACTTCCCACACATCATTCTTCATGATTGAACTGTACTCTTCAATCATGGCATCAACACATACCTATTGATTTGTTGCTTCTTTGCATGAAGGAGGTTCTGTACTATCAAGTTGATCCATAACGCTCGAGTACTTATGTAGTCTTTCTTTGGAAATCCTAAGAGGAGCTTTATGCTTCTCGCCTTCTTGTACCATTTCTTGATACCAAGTTGATCTCCTTTTGTATGGAGGAACTTTAAGTAGTTCTTCGGATGGATTTTTAGTGTTCTCAGAAACATCTGGAATTTGATCCTCAAATTTCTCTTCCTCCCTCTGAGTTTCTGAAACTAGAAACTCTAGTGGAGGTACTTCATCTTCTTTTGAAAGCTCGTGTGTTTGATGCACAACTTTCTCATGTATCACCACATCTCTGTTGACTATCTTCTGTTAACCTGGAAATGCTATGCAGTGAAGGTGTTCAAATCTTTTATGCCAAATCTCGCATGGATCCACTGCATGGGTGGGATCCTTGGAAACCTTGTAAAGGCCTCCCTCTTGAACCACAATCTGTATCGCTGAGCTTAGGTCTTCATCCTTTTCCCATAAAAGGAATTTCTTATCCATAAAGAGGACTTTGAGGCCCTTGTCCTCTAAGCTAGCAATAGATAGAAGATTCTTCTTTAAACCAGGAACATATAAGACATTATTGATATGAAGAGTTGTACCTGAGTTAAGTTGAAGTGAAGTTGAGCCAAATCCTTCAATCTTGTAAATGGAGTCATCTCCAAGTTCTACCTTAGTGATGAACTTCTTCTTTCTGTAACTGGTGAGGGTACAATGGTTACCTGTCATGTGCCTGGAGGCAGCACTGTCCACCTACCAAGAAGTGGAGCAAGCTGAGAAAGAACCATTTAGAGCAGAAATCAAATAGTACTCTCTTGTAGGCTCATCAAATTTATTAGCCTTGGTATTCTTCTTCTTCTTTGATTCTTCATCTTCTTCATCCTCTGCTTCTGCAGTAGATGCTTGAAACCTTCTCTTAGGTTTCTTCTTGTTCTGCCTGCAGTCTCTAGCATAATGGCCAAACTTGTGACAAGTATAACATTCAATCTTAGACATGTCAGAAAACTTACCTCAAGGTTTCTTCCCTTTCTTTTGCCGAGGAAAAGGTTTCTTGAACCTTTTGGTCTTTGCTGCAAGTGCAAGGTTATCTTGCTTGATTACCTTGTCAGTGTTCCTACCTTCTTCTTGTATGTAATCATGCCAAATCCTTTCAAAGGTTGGCTTATTTTCTCGTCCACAAACGAATGCCATGAAGGTTTCCAAAAACCTTAGGAGACCATCAACCACTGTTTGTACAAGGTCATCATCGTCAACAGTAACACCAATATTACCTGTTTGATCTTGGTGAAGAAGGAACCAACACTTTCATCTTTGTTCAACTTCAAAGTTTATAACCTCTTCTTCAAGACTCTCTTTTGACTGGGAGTCTTCTTTTCATAGAGGTTTACTAACGTATCATAGCATTCATTAGCAGTCTTCAATGATGTGATGTTAGGCATCAATTCTTCTCTGATAGAATCATAAATGACTCTTCTAGCCTTACCTTGCTTTCTCTTGTAGACAAGCCTTCCAACATTTGTAGTTGGCTCTTCCATGATATTAAGAACAATGTCATCCAAGTCATTCTCATCTAGAATGGTTGTTAACCTGGCCTTCTAGGAATTGAAGTTTGCTGAACCATAGAGCTTTCCTTTCGGTTTGAACCCATTAATGGCCATCTCTATCACTTGTCCAAAATGTTAGATCCGCAAATCTTATTCCAAGATCTAGTGAAAAACAACAGCAGTGCCCCTTTACTGTGTTTTCACATGCTAAGCTTTGATACCATGTTGAATTTTGGAATTAGAATATAACTTTAAAATTTGCAGATAAACTTAAACAAATAATAAGTGCAGTAAAAAACACATTCATCACATCAGCACAATGTACACAATATTTTTCACTGGGGAAACCTTCAAAGGATAAAAACCCCAAAAGCATTAGTATATCATCTCGTGACTAAGATGACTTTGGAAATTCTTCAAATAGTTCCTCAAACCCAA
The DNA here is from genome assembly GCA_001517045.1 of Pseudotsuga menziesii. NCBI lineage: Eukaryota > Viridiplantae > Streptophyta > Pinopsida > Pinales > Pinaceae > Pseudotsuga > Pseudotsuga menziesii. Next base: position 10,466 of record LPNX010303855.1, read on the forward strand.
ATCTGGGTTTTTCCACAGTTACAAAAATTCTTCAGTAAAGTTCAGAGTAAGGGTTTCAAAACCCTAGGTACTCTTTCTCAGATCTGCCCATAATTAGTCAAACACTATCAACATAAATTATCAAATCTATTTTGGACAAGTTAGGGCTTGTACATGAACAAAAGCCAAACTGCCCAAAAAACACACAGGCTGCCCAAAAATTAGCTTTTAACTGCCCATATTTTATCAGATTTGACCAAGGTGAAATTAGGGCTTCCTCAGAATTTATAGAGATTTTCCAAAACAGCCTATCCCAAGAAAAAAAAACAATCTCATATCTTCCCACAAACAAAATTAGGGCATGCCCAAATTACAAAACAGGCTGCCCAAATTTTCCAGTCACTGCCCATGACTGTTCCTCTTCCCCAGGTTTTCCCCAAAAAAATTTGCTTGCCCGTAGCCCACGTGACTGCTGCTTAGACTACCCGAGGTAAATCCGTGGTTTCCCAGACTTGGGTTTGGATTAGATCTGGGCCTCGACTGTTTGATCTGAATGCTGACAGGCAGTGAGGGTTACAGCTCGAACCCTCAGGAAGATGCCCGTAGGGTACCCTGATGCTATCGAAGGTTTAGGGATGCCTTTCCAAGCCCTCCGGGGCTGGCTGTGAATGAGGAAGGCTGCCGGTAGTGAAGTGGATCAGCCCAAGAAAAGTTGTAGGTAGCTGGTTAACAGAGGTAGCCTACCCGTGGAGGATGAAGGAACCCTGCCTTTGAACAGTTAGGGCATCCATAGCAGAGATCTGGATGTGACGTGGGGTTTTACCGAAAACCCTAACTTATAATTGCAGCTGCTATAGCTGCTTCCTGGAAGAAGAAGGAGGTCAGCTGTTAAGGGAGAATGAGGTAAGGTAAAACCCTTAACTGACAAAACTGTAGAACCTTTGCAGTTGTAGAAACCCTAGCTTAGCTAGACTTATCCATGCTAGGGCATCGCATCCAACTTCTTCTTCTTCAGTCACCTATACAATCTTTTGTTGGAGTAGTTGTACCTGTGAGAGAAAGTGTGTGATAATGAGAAGACTTGATCTTATTTTATAGCCTTGAGTCACCTATAAGTGAACCAAAATTAGAAAAGATAAAATAATAATATTTTAATCTTTTCCTAATTTTACTTTTACCTTCTTACCAAAAAGGTCTTTTATTTACTTTTGACTTTTACCAAAAGTCCTTATTTATTTTGACTTTCACTTGTGGTCCTTTTCCCGAGATCCAAAAATACTTATGTATTTTTATTTTCACCTGTGTTCCTTTTCAAGTGCCCTTGTGGTCCTTTTCCTGTGGTAAAAAAGTACTTATGTATTTTTGACTTTTTACTTTAGCCTTTTTCCAAGTGCCCCTGTGGTCCTTTTAATTTCAAAAGTACATCATCATAAACCAAGAGAGTTACTAATTCTTTTATCTCACACTCTATGTGACACCTAGATCTGGTACTAGGGTAGCTTAACCAAGCCCTAGCTTATTATCATTTGTCATTGGTTGGCTTGCCTTAATATCTGCTTGACAACCCTACCAGAAAAATAAACTAAGTAAAAATAACAGACTGATAATACAATTCTGAATGATAGAGTATAATATAAGCCATTGAAGAAGAGGAAAATGATTTAGGAAAAAATGATATCCAAAATTGTAGAGCTAGGGTTCGTTTGAAATCTTAAACTTGTTGTACAATACCACCTAGCAGATTCAATGCCATCTGGTTTTCCTTCCTTTCACAATGCCATCTTGCCCTCATAACCTTATACCTTTTACAAAATTTGATGTTGAACCTGTACTATTTCTTGGCTTTCTTTCTTTTACGTCTGTCTATGGTGACAACGTAGAAATAAACTCGAGAAGCTAGGCTACAATGAGATCTGTTTTCTCAAAATCCCCTTAGTATTGTAACTAGACCTGCCTACCCTGCTAAAGTCATCCTTAGATCAAATTAATTTTATCTCATTTTTTATGGTCTCTATATGTGATTACATATCTGTGATGCAATTTACATGATCTGCCAAGAGATCATGGCACTTGTAGTCACTGAAATCATGGTTAAATATTATTGCATGTATGCAGCTGGTGTATGACTCTCATGGTGCATATTAAAAGGTATGAAAGCATGGGTAAATATTGACCATGTTTTGCATTTTCTAGAATTTCTACTATTGATGGTAGACTTTGAAGTTTACAAAATCTACTTACTGTAATCTCGATATAGGCAAGTAGATATTCAGAGCTACTACGACCTGATATGCTACTAAATCGAGGAGTTTTTGTTGGGCCAAAAACTGTGATCTTGTGGTGTAGCCTCATGATAAAAGTAAGCTCATCAAGGATCAGCCACCACCTTGGTCTTGAGCATAAAACTATTGTGTGAAGGATTGATGACCTGCTGCAAATTGGAGAGTGGAAGTATTGCCCAGCCACTGCGTGGAAATTCAAAGCTGCTGTCAACACGAAGGAGGTTTACTAAACTGATTGGATGGAGTACTCTCAGTGGTAGTAAGCCTATGCTAAATTGTATTCTTCACTCTTCGATTTGTATTAGTAATGGCTGGTTAGCATCTTTTACTCTTTCCGAAGTGTGAAAAATTGATTGGAAAGAATTACAGTTTATGGAGTCATAAGATACCAACCATTATTGAATTTAGAGATCTTGAACAAACCATGTTAGGTAAAGAATACAGACCAACAAATTATCCAGAAAGCTATGATAAAAGACATAAAGAGGCACTTATGCTTCTGAAATTGTCAGTGGCAGACACATTAGTTCCAGAAGTAAGAAATTCCATTGTAGCACCTGTATTGTGGACAAATCTCCAAAATAAGTATCAAGCATCAGAAGTTGGGTGATCATTGTATTTTAAAAATATTTTGTTTTAACTTTTCCACCAAGTTGTAGGAAGGAGGATCAGTCTCTAAATATTTATTGCACTTGAAGGATCTTAATGATCAATTTTTTGCTATTAAGAATCCGGTGGATGATGAGGATATGGTTTCTTTGTTGATGCAAAGTTTGTCACCATCCTTTGATTCATTTGTTGAGTCCTTACATCTACTTGGGGAGAACCAACAACTTACATTTGAGAAATTATTAACACTTTTTTGTACAAAAGGAAAGGAGGCTAGATCAAACAGAAGCATCAACTCCATCCATTATAATGAGTGCATTTAGTGCACAGTTCAAAGGAAAAGACAAACAAAAAAATGCTAGCAATGTATTAAAGAGAACAAACTCATATGTTATTACTGCAATAAGCCTGGACACTTCAAGAGATATTGCCAAAAAAAACAAATTGACTTGGCACGTGGTCAAATGAAATCAAGGCATGCAAATGTTGTCGAAAGAGGTGAAGAAGAAGTAGTGGGTGATTTTGCATTTGTGACATTACATAATCAATCAACTAAGTCTATCTCTTGGTATTCGACTCAGGTGCATATCACACTACAAGTGTCACAGAAACTGGTATGTAAATTTCATTGAAGGTAAGAGTAATAGTGAATCTATTGCTTTGGATGATGGATGGACTCACTATGTTAGAGGATGTGAGGCTGTTCATGTCATATTGAACAATACTTTAAGTTATACTTTCAAAAACGTTCGATATGTTTTTAACATGAGCAAATATCACTTCTATTAGTGAGATAACTAGGAAAACTAATATTTTTGTAAATTTTCAAGGAAGCAAATATATGGTCACTTCTTTCTTGATAACAAGGTGATTGTAGTTTGTATTGGTGAAAAAGGGTTCTATAGACTGCTTGATCTAAAAACAACAAAGGCACATGCACCAGCTAAGGTAGAGAATACAAATGCACTCTGGCATGAAAGGTATGGACACTTAAGTTATCAATATTTATCTGTACTTAATAAGACTAATATGGTGGATGGTCTTCCATCCATTTAGGATTGTTAGAGGTATGTGCAAGATTGTTAGAGATATGTGCAGGCTGTCATTTATGAAAACAACATTGACTTTCATTTGATACTGACAATAAAACATGGCAAGCCAATGGAGTTTTGGACCTAGTACATGTTGATTTGCATGGTCCAATGAAACCACCTACAATAGTTGGAGATAAGTATTTACTCCCAAATCAAACACTTGGCACTCCCAAATTGCACACTCCTAAAGTTGAACCCATTGATTGTTCCAAAACTAAAAGAACTCCAAAGCACTCCCATGTGCCAACTTGGGACTTTTTCATTTTTTATTACATGTGGAGCCTAAGGAAGGCCCTAGTAATGCCCACACCTCATGGATAGGGTTTAGGGGCATATAAAAGCCTTGTTTCACTACATTTTCTCTCATTCTATCACTCATTTCACTCATCTTTGTCATGGTTTTGAGTGGGATTCTTTTTAGTTGTTAAGGAGATTTGTGAGAACTTGGAGAGGAGGTTGAAGGGTTCCATAATCAAATTCAAACATTTTTGGAGAACCCAAGAGGTAAGCTCCAAGCTTGTTCTCACTTAGTTTTTGATGCCTCACTTAGTCATTCTCAATGTTTACTTTAGTATTTCCATTTTTTTATTTCGCAATTGAAATTTTTTTTGGTTTAACGCTGTAACGATTATACAGCTATTGAGTTGGAGGATGTTGATCCAATATCAGATTAGACCATTGAACACATGGAGTCATTATTCATGGAGGACCTCAACTGGTTGACATCCAAGGCATCAACAGCAAGGGGGCTTTCCTACCCATAATTCCTAATTTATCATTTATGCTTAATGCCATGGTCCATCGTCCCAAATCCATCTAACTTTGTTTTGTTGTTAAAAATTTTAAAGGATAGAGGATGTCATCAAACATATCATATGCTTGAAATTATTTCTAAAGTTAAACTAAATACTCTTCATGAAAGCATGAGACAGTAACATCTAACATTTTGGAGGCATATATGATATGAGCACTGCACTCCCTATGTAGAAGAAATATCAGCTCCAAATCCATAAGAACAAAGCTCTGTTATGAGTAACATGGGCAAGTGGCATATACAGTTAAAGGATCTTCATTAAAGAAATTAACTAGAAGATAAATGGAATACAAGGATAGAACAAGAAAATTCAAAAGTAACAAATTATTAACACAACCAAGGTAAGACTAGAAGCTGTATCAATAAGACTAATAATCTTCTGGACATTTATGTAAGCTGAAACAAAACAAGAAATCTGTAACCATAAATTAAAGTCATATTAAAAAAGAAAGCGCACTTAACAACACTATGACTGAGGAATGGGGAAGAGGGAGCCATAAATAAAATCATAGTCAAACACACAAGATCAACAGCAGTATCCAGAGGTCCCAGGGCCAGATTCACTCTACACAAAGTACTGCTCTCCATGTCTGTTCAAGCAGCCAATATTCCATTCAGAGATTCCAGGTATTCCCCCATGATTTCACAGCCAAGCCCCCTCATCCCTGGATATTCATCGGACGACAACATCAGGCAGTGCATTGGTTCCCTCATTGATCAGTGACTCAGATGAAACCATCCTCTTTCTCTCACCTATCTACTTTCTCCAGATGTCTAGATAGCAACATAGTTTTGATCTTGATTTTGTATCTGCACTACTTG
>LPNX010303860.1:0-11751 GCA_001517045.1 Pseudotsuga menziesii
AAAAAAAGTAGTTTTTTCATTCTTCCTCCAAAATTAATAACTATTATTTTATTATTTTTAACTATTATTTTATTATTTTAAGTATTATTTTATTATTTTCCTCTGGAGGCCCATTTTATACCTCAAATTTCCTCTAATGGCAACTTTCCTTGGTTTTACATGAACTACAAGGGATTGTGATCAGTGTGGATCAATGTTTCTTTTACAAGGATGTAATGCTTCCATTGGCAGTAGGCTTGGACAATGGAGTACATTTCCTTGTCATAGGTGGGGTACTTGCGGACCCTATTTGAAAGTGTCTCAGTGTGATATGCCACTGGATGGCCATGCTAAGTGAGGATAGCATCAATTGCGTAGTCTGAAGCATCTGTCTTGATATCAAAGGGTTGTTGCATATCTGGTAAGGTAAGGACAGGCGTCGAACATACACGCTGTTTCAAATCCTCAAATGTGTGTTTTTGTTCCTTGGAATAGATGAAATTGGCCTTAGATCCACCTTTGGCCACCTGACTAATGGGCCAAGAAATATTAGAGAAGCCCAACATAATTCTGTGATAGAAGTTTGGAAGGAATAGGAAATTGTGAAGCCCTATGAGAGTCGTTGGGGTCAACCAATCACGAATGGCTTGGATCTTGGTTGGATCTACGTGAACACCATGTTCATCCATGATGTATTCCAGATATTGAACCCTTTAAATGCCAAATGAGCACTTCTCTAGTGTTGGCCTAACTTTTGGTCGCCCCAGGTTCAGATCCTTTGTTTTCAACAATACCCAAGATACTGGCCCGACAAAGTAGGACTCCATCGAAAACACCTGCGACGCATATGAAGTCTCACCTGAGATATCTTATGGGGACTACCAGAATCAGGTTAATGCAGTTATGTCAGGGATTGTGACTTTTACAGTACTATTAGATTTACTCGACTGAAGCTGTGGATTATACTTTTGTTCCTTTTCATTCATTCAATATAACTATCTACCATTCTGTTGACATAAATAACAACATATAACATAAAGCATAAACATATATTTACTTAGTGCATATGCGACACAAGTATAAGTTCATTTGCCATTAAGCATGTGCGACACATTCAGATAAGCTCATCTATATCAATTATGTATTTAACACAAAACACACATTAACACACATAATCAAGATATAACATGGAAACCCATCCAGGAAAAACCACAAAGGTGCGCTTCATCTGGTATGAGAATTGGTTTGGAACCTTTGGTTTGCGCACTCGACTTGCATACTCTTCTTAGATATTATTTATAATTCATATATTTGTATCTTGTCTCATGCTCTCTAGTTTTGAGCTCTTTATTTCTTTCTCTACATGGTCGATCCACACACAACCTTGATCAACTCTCTTCTTTCCTTCGACTCCTCAACCCTCTCTAACGACCTTGCATAATGGCCAACTCGCACACAGCTTGGGTTCATGCTTTTATAAACTTTTCTACTATTAGAATTCTTGATCCAACCGTCAATTGAATCAGAAATATCAGTCAACAGGCTGCCTTTCTATTTTAATACATTTGGTTATAACTAAAAGTTAGGCACTATTGGCCCAAAATACAATCATGCTTTATTACTAAAAGAAATATTTTATTCTAACTAATTATTCCCGCAAAATCAGCCAAAATCTGCTTTTCAATTACTTTATTCCTATTCCGTTGCGGTTCCCTTTGTTGTGGTTTCTTTTGTCACTGATTCTTTCATCGCACTTCTTCTGTAACACGACTAAAATATTCATCTTTCTGAACAGAATTCTAGCAGAATTCTATCTGACTTTTCCTAGGGCCAAGAAGCCTCCAACACTCACCTGTGGATCGTACTGAGCTACATCAGTCTGAAAGTTATATAATTGCAACCTTACTTTGAAAAGCTTGGAATATTTTCACTACCTCTTCAGCTTCTTGTAGCACATCTTCTTCTATTGGCCTCAATTTTTCTACAAGTTCGAAACTGATGTGTTCCGAAGTTGTTAGTCCTGTCGACCCCAATTCTTGCCGTACCTTTTCATGTACAGGATGAATGAGACCTCTAAATTTCTCTACTTCTTCTTGCAATTCTGTGACCCAGTCGGTTCTCCTTTGCTACTTTGTTCGTATTTTTACTAGTTGTTATTGTAGCTTCTTCATGTCAGTAGCCTTCACCATTTTCTCTGATGTCGACAACTTCTTTAGATCACTCTTCATTTTGTTGAAGTCTGCCTCAACAGTATGTAACTACTCCGTTATCTACTCTAATTCTTCATCTTCAATCAAATCTTACCATGACTAAGAAACTTGCTCGATCGCTTTGGCACAAAGTGCCTCTGCCTCTTCTATCTTTTCTATCTTCATCACAACTTCAGTTGCTACTTTTCTTCTTTCTGCCAGTACCTATGGGGGTGTATTGGGCTTTATCTATAATGCCAACTCTGCAATCCACTTACAGATTTTTTCTGCCACTTTTCCAAGTCAAAAGACCTCGGCTTCAAAAAAAATATCTACCATGATGCCTTCATATTTAAAACTACAAGCCAGTGTAACAACTGCATCCAGTCGATGTCTATTGTCCAATGACATTTTTTCTTTCTTCTCTACCTCTTAAACTATTTTCTTAATCTTATTAACATATTTGTGTGAGGACTTGACCTGATTAAACAACACATGTTCTCTACTCTTCATCTCTACGATTACAACATTCTGAATGCCCTGCACTTCATACATCGACAACATAGAAAAATCCACAGTGACATGACTAAGGTCCGTGACCATGGTATTCAATTCTGGTGTGCCTAGGTCAATTGCTTGACCAAGTGCTTAAATATTTATAGGTGGAGTTGGAGTCAAAGATCCCTTGATAGGCCACTCTTCAAATGGATCAACTTCGTCCAGTGACATAGTCGAGTACGGTGTTTGGTCGACCACCACTCAAACTTCTTTTACTACTTTATAAAGTGCCTGCAGTAAATCTACAATGCTCCCTGTTAACTCGGTTTGTCTTTCATCCATTTTTCTATAGCTTTGATTGGAAACTTATGCCATTGTTTATGTCAAAAGAGTTTAATCATCATTGGTGAGGCCGATGAATCCATATGTGTGGTCTACCTTTCTCTTCTTCCAACTCTTCTCAGACTTCTTTGAGTGCTTTCTCTTATACCCCAACTTTGGATATGCTGGGGTCGCAACTAATTCATGTTGAATGTCGTGAAAGAGTTTTGTGGGTTTTCTTCTGGTGGTGGATCTCCTCCCTGGTCCCCATTCTTCTTTGTCATTCGGTCATCCTGTCACGGTTCTTCTTCTACAAATAACCGATCATCTATGACATGAACCTACCACTATGTAGACCAATCTTAAACAATGGAATCAATTTCAGTAGTAGATAGTTGAAATTGTGTTATAAGCCATTGATGGTGCAAGTCCTATCGAGTTTTCAAAAATATATGATGGGCCCTTACCGAAAATATTATGACATTTCAAAACCTTTGGACGGTTTCCTTGGTGATTTTGGCCTTCTTTCTTATATAATATCGAATGGCCTCTCATTGTAAAAAGAATTCAACATTATTGTCTTTTTGTCACTCAGGTTTTTCCTTGTCGAACCAGAGATTCTGGTATCGAGCTCCTCGGCAGGGGATTGGAACATATACCCCCTGGTATTTTGGTAGTTCCTCCCATGCGACAAAATAAATTAAAATGAGTAACCACAAATAATGAAATGGGATACCTTTTTCTTGTACCTACTCCACATCTGCTAACAGTTCATTTAGCAGATAGTGCGGCGAGTTAAGCTAAACACCCACTGCACACTACTCTGGTGCAACATTTGTCCCTATGGTACATTGGTTCAGTCACATTTTTCTGAGAAGCTTGCTAGATAATACTTTAGTTGCAAATGGAATAGTAGTATCATTGATGGAGGCGATAGTATATCCTCACATGTCCCTTATCAGCTCAAACTTCTATTTCAACTTAATTGTCAATGCTATGTCCTGGTCTTTCCCAATGAAAAATGGTGTTAGATCGACGCCTGTAAGGGGAATCCCGGTGACTGATTCTATCAGATTGAAATCTACTGAAATATTTCGGTCGATCCCTAGAAATTCGCCATGGAAACATACCAACAACTACTTGACAAAGGGATTCACTTTTGTTGTGAGGTTGAAATGTGGCATGGACATTAGTGACAATAGTCCATACTTGTCCAATCCTCATGCCCATTCCATTGGAACCATGTGGATAGGGCCATCCTCTGTTTCTCAGACAATCGTCATATATCTTTCCATTTCCAACTCTTGAAACTTTCACATGTCACGATTGAAAAATCCTGTCTTCTATAGGTTTGGAATAGTATTTGTCATGACCCAAACTCCTTTTGGTATGATAGGCATTACCAGAGAATACCTTGCATTTTTTTCAATTCTAACCTTTGGCGCATCAATTGGTCTTGTTGGAACATGATCCAGTAGCATGGATGCTTATCCTATTATTTCGTCCTCTGGTAGAGGAGTTGTTGCCTTCTTATGAAGACCCGATCGTTTATTTCTTGATGTTTTGGGTGGGTTTGGTCGTAAAATAATTGGTGGAATCATACGTGACTATGCATATTCTTATACACTTGTGGGTGATGGTGGAACAAATGCTGCAGTGTTTTCCATAATGGGCTTAGGTGAAGGGTTCTCGACGCCTAATTCTTGAACGATGTTCATACTGGAGACATAAATGACCATACTATGTAAGACAATGGCTTCAGCTCTTACAGTTGTTGACAAAAATTCAATGCTCTTAGTTAGATGCAATAGAATGAATAAAACTTCGGTTTGAAGATGATATACGTATACCCATTCAATCGGTCATTTAGTCGCACAATCGGGTAATAAATGGAAAGGTGGCAATGATTTTCGTCACATGGATTAATCTTTCTAATCATTACAAGGAAACCACCAATCGAACCATCACTTCTTCTGTCAGCTCAATCGATAGTTATTGTGCATTAATGGAAAAAGTTATGAAAAATAACGTTGCCAAAATATCCCGTGTCCTCTCATTAACTGCTAGCTAACTGTCCCTTGCAACCAAAATATCTTATGTGACAAGAATTCTTTTCTAGTGAAAGGCCTAGAGCTCGTGATGACAATTCTTTACTTGCAACAAACAGACAGTCTACGACATTTTTCTTCATCTATGACCCATACAGAGTTTGCGACATACCAAAAGTTAATGACCAAACACTCATAATATTTGCAGGATTAACACTCATAAATTTGCAACTTTTTGTTTTTTTTATCATCATTTTTTTACTGAATTCCATTTGAACTCTCAGTTGGAGAAATTGCGACTATCCTGGTAAGGATTTAGATGACTTCCATTCACCAATACCTTGAAAGGTGTTTCATATAACTTCTTTAATTGCACCACTACTCCTTCAGTGATTTGAATAACAATGTATGGTCCCAATCAATGTGTCCCAAGCTTGCTAGGATGCTTTAGAAACTTACTATCGTATAGGAGAAAAATATCTCCAATGTGAAATTGCTTTTTCTTGTTATGTCGGTCATGCCAAACTTTCTATCACACCTTCTTGAAATTCTGATGATAGTCTGTGGAAAATATATATTCTTCCAAATATACAAGCTGCAATAATCTTTCTTCAACAGTTCCAACATTAGTCATTTTAGTAATCACAACTATCTGTAGACAGGGTACAATATTTTCCATTGGTAGGACAACTTCTTGTCCATAAACTAGTCGAAATGCGGTTTGACCTTTCAACATTTTACAGGTGGTGAGATATTCCCATAACACCGTAGATATTTTTCTGATCCCAATCATCTATTTGAACATTATATATCTTTGTGAATGTGTTCTCTAGAATCTTATTGAAGGCCTTGACAACACCATTTGCTTGCGGATGATATGGCATCATTTTCATGTTCTGAATATTGAATTTTCCAGTTAATTTGTCGATCAACTGGTTGAAAAAGTGTGTGTTGTAATCACTTATCAAAATATTTGGGCATACAAATCAGGTGACTACATTGTCAAACAAAAATATGGCAGCAATTGCAGCAGTACAATCCTTGACTGGAATTGCTTCAACCCATCTAGTCAAGTAATCTGTTGCAATAATAATGTATCATGTGCTTGTTCTCTTTCTTAGTGTATTAATAGGTCTGGCAAATGAACAACCCATTTGTAGAATTCCTGTAACATTATCTGAGGTACTAGTGACATTTCATATCGTCGCGATGACTTTCCAATTCTCTGGTAGATATCACAGCTGCAATAGTATTCTTGAGCATCCACATACAAAGTAGATCACCACAATCCTGCTTGTAATATCTTTCATACTATATCTTTTCCTGCATAATGGCTTTCTGCGACACTAGCACGTGCTTCATTTAAAATCATTGGTTGCTCATGTTCCAATACACATCGACAAAGAATTTCGTCAAGTCCCTTTTTGTACAACCGTCCAACTATCAATTGAAAATCTGCAGCTCTTACCACTAACTATTTGTTCTGCGTTATAGTGAATATAGCTGGTCCATATCCCATACTAAATAATTGTATAATATATCTGTAATCATCATAAAACATCTGAAGTGCAAATAATTGTGCATTTAGAATATTATCATTGATATTACCAGGTTCTTCTCCACTTTCTAGCCTCGACAAATGGTCATGGGGATCATCATCATCGAGTTCTCTTGTTACATTATAGCATTCCATCCAATGTTGGACTATCGCTGCTGCAATTTTTTTTCCAGTGATACAGGAATATCTTCAAATATATTACTCTTGATCACTTGTAGAGAAACATTAATCGATGGATTATCATCAACAAATTCTAACGTCTAAGTGAAAATGACAGTTAAATATTCCCATTCTGTTGTTCCTTGTCGCAACTCGACTGATGTATACCAGTTTTGTGGTATCATATCTAATGTGTGTACAAATTGATGTACCCACTCCTATCGCGGGCATGCTTCCCATGTCACACGACAATGATCAATGTGCTCGACAACACTAGTCAGTCCTATGTATTTTTGGCATGTGTACATCACCTTCTCTCCAAATCGGACTTCCATTAATCTTTGACATTGGGGTCATTTCGAGATAGATTGTTTATGTGTGACCCACCATCTGGAAGGTGTAGCCTTCAATGCGAAGTCCAAAGCTAATAGTCATTGAGGTTTTGTGACTTTTTCTTCAAATTTTGTAAGAAAAGATTCCAGATTAGGCAAGCCATCATATGTAGGTAGACCACATACCTCGATACCTACCTGTTGCATTGCTTGTGTAACTCTTGTGCATCTTCTCATGGACACTTCATTGAATCGATTCTACCAAATTTTGAGAGCTTCTCCAGAATCTAATGTATGGGAACTAATGCTTCGCCAACTGAGTTTTTCGTCGGTCGTTGGATTCACATAATCGTCCATTACATAAGTAATGTTATAGATGTGGTTCAGATATCCACTACATCCTTCACTATTGATCTATTTGACATACCTATGGCCTTCTAGAGGATCAAGTAGTGCGACCACCCTTAGTTCTTCATATTCAAACATTAGTATCATTTTCTTGAAATTGATGATAGTTTGGTTATCAATGTCCCAGTTGCACCCCAAAAGCGTAGGATACAGATTCATATCATCAACAATGTCGATCACCTCAAAGTCTGCATAAGTGTGAAGTCCTTCTATTTCGACAGGGACTTGGAGTTAATCGACTAATAGGTAAAACCTTCGACTGATTTAATAGTCTGAGTTGTATAGGAGACCATAATAGACTTGTTCTTCTCATACTCTCCCAAATTTTACTAGTAAGAATGTTCACATTGGAGCCCAAGTCTAGGATAATATAGTCCATGTCATAATATCCTATCTAGGCAGTCATTCTTAGTTCTTGACTAGTCTTCAATCTTTTCCCAATATGATTAACCCTTCTTTCTGGTTGCACATCTTATTAATATTCTTCTATCAAAGTTGTCAATTCTGCGACTGTTAGATTTTTATCATTCTAAGCTAGCATTATCTTATGATATTTAACTAAGGGAATAACATGCACAACAATAAAACACAAGAGATAAGAGAGATAAATAATTTTCCTTGGGGAAACCATAAAGGAGAAAACCCCACAACTTCCTCAGAGATAGAATGAGCACCAACGGCAGCAGTAAAACCCGAAAACAGAAAAGATGATCTTCACAGCTTCTTCTCTCTCTCACACTTGAGAGAGCTTCTCCTCTCACACTCATGAGCCCCAATGAGTGAGTGTGTGTGTGATAAATAGAGAGGCTCACTCTCTATTTATATTCTTTCATTCACTTAATGTCCACTTTTACATGTCGGCCCCACTTAGCAATTACTTACTAGAGCCGACATGTCTATGAGAGTCTAATAACCCTAGTGCCCCACAACTATGGGGACTTTGCCCTCCAATCAAGAAGGAGGGTTAACCTTGAAAAAACTGTGGGGACTATTGCCTCGACTTACAATGGAGGGTTAACCTCAATGAATTTACATGACTTGTTACATTATTGAATCTCCCGATCGGAACATCGGGGCATGACATGACTCAATTACATTATAGATACTTCCCGGAATAAACATCGGGGTACAATAAATAAGATATACAAGTGAATACATTCCGAAGTTACAAATACATTAACACTCCCTCTTTAATAGGAAGGTATTCTCTTGACACAATTTATCAACACATGTCTTCTTCTTTGTATCATCTGGATCATCATCAAGTCATCTTCGTCTTCAAGTCATCTTCATCTTTAAGTCATCTTCATTGTCAAGTCATATTCGTCGTCAAGTCATCTTCATCGTCAATTCATCTTCATGGTCAAGCCATCTTCATCAAGTCTGGATCACCACTGGATCTGGATCATCACTGGATCATCATCGAGTTTGGATCATCACTTGATCTGGATCATCACTGCTGGATCATCACTTGATCTGGATCGTCACTACTAGATCATCATCAAGTCTGGATCATCACTTGATTTGGATCGTCACTGTTGGATCATCATCAAGTCTGGATCATCACTTGATCTAGATCTTCACTGCTGGATCATCATCAAGTCTCGATCATTACTTGATCTAGATCATCATCAAAGCTGGATCATCACTGAATCATCATCATCATTACTGCTTCTGCTATCTCAATCAAATGGTGCTATCTCTTCATTCTTCTCGTCACAGGAAGTTCTACAGAGCCAGCCCTTTTTCATGCTGGTTGTAGGCCTACCATTCATGTAGGTCTTCAGCACTTATATCTGACCCTAAGTTAGAATGGCCCACTCAACTCTTACATCTGACCTCATCTTGTCAGAAAGGCACGCCCAACACTCAAATCTGACCTCATCTTGTCAGAAAGGCCCAACACTCACATCTGACCATGTGTAAACACATCACACTAGAATGGCTCAACACTTACATCCAACCTCATCTTGTCAGAAAGGCTCTGCACTTATATTCAACCATGTGTAAACACATCACATCGAAATGGCTCTCATTCCCAAACTGAGGATTCTTGGTAACTGACCAGGTGCCTCTATTCTCCCAGAGAATGGCATCAGCCCTTATATCTGATCAAGTGGGAGCACATCCCTCAATCACATTAGAATGGCCATGCACTCACATCTGATCATGTAAGACTACATCCTACAGTCATATCAGAATGGCCCTCAGTCCCAGATTGAGTATTCCTGGTAACTGACCAAGTGCCTCCATTCCAAGAATGGCATTCCTCAGTTATTTTTTGATCATGTAGGAACCAATCCTACAGTCACATCAGAATGGCTCAACACTCACATTTGACATGGAAGGAACCAAATCCTCTCACCACGACAGAATGGCTCAACCCTTACATCTGACCATGGAAGGAACCTAATCCTCTCACCATGTCAGAATGGCTCTAGGTCTCATCGTTTCCCCTTGAAGGGAACCTCGATTTAGAGAACACCAAGCTTCTCCCTGAAGTACTCAAACTTCACTTTGGCCATTTATAGCATAGAATCATATCAGGGTTGATTACATCCAAGGATAACCTACAAGCTTCACGAGGACCGATTACATATGAGGACAACCTACAGGACTGTTTATGTCTGAGCAACCTACGAGATTCGCCAAGATTTATGCTCAGACAACTTGTCTCATCATCTATGCTAGAAATCCCTCTTTCAAGAGATCTTGATCTGGATCACTGCTCCTCTCTACATCATACAAAAATGCAAGTCAGATCGACCAAATCAAATAGTAGTTTTCAAAAGAAACATACTACCTCCCAAATAGCAAGTGGCAACATCTTTTTCCTTAGCTGTACTCAACGCCATGCAGGAATCCATCCTACCAAACCAAGACATCACACTTGATCTCATACTGAAGTACCACCTCGAAGTGTTCTTCCTATCAATGGCACTGCCTGCCCAATATGAATCCACATAACCCTATAGGTTAATCTTCTGATTCACCTCAAACTTGAGCCCATAATCAACTGTACCCTTCAGGTACCTCACTGCATGCTTTGCAACCATCAGGTGAACATGTCTCAATGTGTTCATAGCAAAGCAAATATCTGGTCTCGTAATTGTCAGGTAAATCATTTGACAATACATCATGGAATCAATCGAATCTGATGAAGCAACACTCAGTAGCTTCAGGTTCGATGCCATAGGTGTGGTCATGCAGTCCATCATCCTGAACCTCTTTAGGATCTCTACTGCATACTTCCCTTGTCCACACCTCCATGCCTAGAACATAGTGCATCATCCCCAAGTCATTTTTCTAGAACTCGGCAGCAAGTCTCCTTCAGGAACAAGTCATCGACATATGACAAGATAATCATTGGTCTTTCACCTTCGACCTTGAAGCAAAGGTTGGAATCTGCTTTACTCTCAGTAAATCCTGGAGTCATCAGTAATCTATCCATCTTGTCGTACCATGTCGAACCTCAGGATCTTCTGCAGTCACTCCCTCTGAAGCAGAGCATCATTCTCCCTTTGTCTTTCGTACTCTATGCACTGAAACATTCCATACTGGAGTGACAAGTAGCTTCCTCTCCTACTAATATTCTATGTATCCATCTAGGATCATTGGATACTAGGATCCTCTATTTTGAACCTTTTCAAAAGTTCTTGTCGCACCCATCTGTGAGCTTGTCATCCTGTATAGGCTTTCATCTTCAACCTTTTAGCAAAGGTTAAGATCTTCATTAAGCTCATCATGTATGTGTTGTCTCATGGGTGTCTTCTGAACTCGTACAAGGCCTTCTTTCATTTGCACATATGATTCTACCTGTCATGTGTCTCAACTCCCAGTGGATCCAAATGTCTCTTTGTAGTCTATGCCTTGTTTTCGTGAGAAGCATCAAGTTACAAATCTTGCTTTGTACCCCACGATGTTTCCATCTTACTGCATGATGGAACTACGAAATTTCCTTCACGTATCGATACTGCATCCTAGACATCATTCTTCTTGAACTGGTCTTCCCTTTCTTCTTGGTTACTTGTTCATTGGTGGAAGGTTCTGCATCAACGATGTCACTACATTCACCATATTATTCTTAATCTTGAACTATCGTCACTTGTTCTTTGAAACAAGTCTCATCCTTCTTTGCTTGTAAGTGATTATGTACGCGATCTTTCCTACAAGTTAAATGCATTTGTATGGTTAGAAACATTTCATAAGGCATATTCATAATGGAAAATTCTTATGCATAAATATATGATCATGCAACT
>LPNX010303860.1:11792-36718 GCA_001517045.1 Pseudotsuga menziesii
TGATGAAAACTTTTCTAGATGCCTTCCATCTCCACCAGGACAACATTGAGATTGTGCACTAATCCAATATGTTAGCAAAGAGGTTTCATTCTAGATAAGTAGCAATGGAGAGTTGTATAGCACCATGAGCTACTTACCCATCACATGCATATTAGTAGTATACTGTCATTAATGCAAACATTATATCATGCATAATACATCAACTAAATATAAACAAATTGTATAACAAAAACAATATCATGAAATGACAATTGAATACTTATCTTTATTTGTTTCGTGGGTAGACTCCTTTTTGATCCTTCTGCTTCATCATCTTCTTCATTCATGACTTCATCATTTCTTATCCAAATGCTCAAGATGGATAAGAGGTTCTTCAAGAATTGATTCCTTCATATTCCTCATTGCTTGAGGGATCTTCTTTGGACGGTGAGAGCTTGATATTTAGTTGCTCCCATCTTCTCTTCTCTTGTTATGAGTCAAGCTTCTTCTTCTTGTGTGTGCTCTTCCCAGAGTCTACTGAGAGTAATCAATTCCTTCTGGCACACATTCCTTGCATGAATGAATCCCATGAACCTGGGAGGCCATTCAAGGTGGTTATCACAACTTCTGCATTCTCCACTTCTTCTTCTACCACTTCAAGTTGTTCTTTGATTTGAGAGACCCCTATCTGCATTCTGGATCTTCACATTCTTCAACTGTTTTCTCAAAGTCATATTCTGATTTATGTTCTTCCTTTCAAATAGCTTGGTCAAGGAATCAAACATCTTCGGTGTCTTTAGGGAAGACACTTGTGGTACAAGTTGATCCATGATTGAATCATCAATGACCTTCTTGGCCTTGGCCAAGTTCTTCTTGTGTAAGGCGTTGATCCTCATCTCCCTCTGGAACTGGAATCTCTCTTCTTATGCAGGTGTCCAATTCATTTTCTTCAGAGAGATCATATACTTCCATGCTTGGAAGCTGTCAACTTCAAAAATCTTGTCATCAAGCTGATGTGATAGATCACTTTGAAATGAGAACCTCAAATGAAAATAGCAAAAGATTAGATCTTACCGATTTGAAGTGTCCGTCCTGGTTCCGGAGCTGGCTGATATAGGGTTTGTCAGAGAAACCCTAATTTTAAAAACTTAAAATCTTTCAGATTTGATTGGATAGAAATATAGATCTCTTCAAGGTGAGCTATCCAATGTACTCCTTTTCTGAAAACAGTGGAGGGAAGCTCCCGGAACATGAAGCCCTAGTTTTCCAATTTCTTTTGTAGAAATTCCCGATACTGTTTCTGCGGTATATTTGAAATTACTGCTCCTCTATGTCTGAAACTTCACACTGAGGTAGCCTCACTTGTCCCTATTTCAACACCATAGGTTTCATCAGAATTGGTTTCACCAATTGGGACTTATGATCATTTTCCCAAGGTGACCTGTTATAGGACTGTTCAGAACAGAGAAGTTGTATGGACTGCCACGTGTCACTGTTTCATCTTTTGGGTCTGAAACTCAAACCATAGAAATTATAGTCCGTTCCCTTTCTAGAACATCTTTATAAATTTCATTTGGACCTTTTTATCCCAAGAAATAGCAATTCTCCCCCGTTGTCCTGTTTAGGGATGAATCCTGGAAAAGGCTGGAACCCTAACTTGGAGTGATCATATATCCCAGAATATAGTGAATTTAAGGATGAATTTCGGACACAATGTAAAATAGGATTGTATCTTCTACCTTTGAAATTTTCATCTCCTAATCCTTCTCCAATCTCCAGATATCGTGAATGTACCAAAACTTATCAGTTTTGGTATTTAGGGTTTTTCAAGCTTGGGGTCAAACTAGGGGTTGACTTTCCCAGAGTTTCACCCAACCAAAAATCTTGACCCAGGTCTCTAAACTTTGATTTTTATGAGGAGATAAATCCTACACCAGGCTTAATAAAAAATTCTTCTTTTGTATAAAGCCCTAATTTCCCACATCAAAAACTGAAAATGCACGGAATCGAATTCCGCTTCGACAGAAAGATGCGCCCTTCAATGGAGAGTCAGCCTAGCATACTTTTGCTGATGGATTGTGGAGAGAGACCCAAAAATTAAGAGGACCTAGCTTTTGCAACTGCATAATGTCTTCTTCTCAGGTTAGCTCTGATACCATGTTATATTTTTATCATTCTAAGCTAGCATTATCTTAGGATCCTTAACTGAGAGAATAACATGCACATCAATAAAACACAAGAGACAAGAGACACAAAGAATTTTCCTTGGGGAAACCATAAAGGAGAAAACCCCACAACTTCTTCAGAGATAGAATGAGCACCAATGGCAGCAGTAAAACCCAAAAACAAAAAATACGATCTCCACAACTTGTTCTCTCTCTCACACTTGAGAGAGCTTCTCCTCTCTCACTCATGCGCCCCAGTGAGTGTGTGTGTGTGTGGGATAAATAGAGAGGTTCACTCTCTATTTATATTATTTCGTTCACTTAATTTCCACTTTAACATGTTGGCCCCACTTAACAATTACTTACTAGAGCCGACATCTCTAGGAGAGTCTAATAACCCTAGTGCCGCACAACTGTGGGGACTTTGTCCTTCAATCAACAAGGAGGGTTAACCTTGACACAACTGTGGGGACTATTTCCCCAACTTACAATGGAGGGTTAACCTCAGTGAATTTACATGAATTGTTACATTATTGAATCTCCCGATCGAAACATCGGGGCATGACATGACTCAATTACATTATAGATACTTCCCGGAATAAACATCGAGCTACAATACATAAGATATACAAGTGAATACATTCCGAAGTTACAAATATATCAACAACGACAATATTTTTATCTTGTATTAGTGTTAACAAACTTTTAAATAATAATTTTAGTTTATTAACCTTTCCTGTTGGTTTCTTCCAAAACATTTGGTCAAATCTCTCAGGAATTTCCAGTATTTGTCCTTCAGACGGCATAACTGTAGAGGTCGACGCTTGATTTTTGTTGACAAATTCTTGTCGTGAATCCATGAATACTAGTATTTTTCTTTTTGGATATTGATTGGTGCTTTCTTTTGTGCTGTTTATCACTCTCTCAGTTGTCCATATGGTTCTTCTTGATTAGCTCCAGTCGCAACACCTCCTCTTGTTACGAAGGCAATACTTGGACCCCTTGGTTCAACATAAATCTTTTGGATGTTCATATTAGGATTTTGAGATGGGTTTTGATTTCCCACATTCCTCGCCTTCCATTTTGCAATCAACTCATGACATTCCTTGAAAATATGATCAAAATCCTTGTAATACAAACACATCGTAGTAGGATTCGTGCAGTCCATGGAAAAATGTCCAGGATATCCATAATTATAAGATATCACTTGGCCTCTTCCGTGACCAAATCCTCCTCCTCATCCCCAGCCTCTGAAAATTCCACCCCCCTGGGTTGAGGGTATTGTGTTTATGGATATTGGACCCAAGGGTAATAGTTCTGAGGAATTTGAGCCCAAGCTCACTCAACATGAATATGTTCATCGTTCTTCATTAGGTACGTGCTGACTAATTTCTCTTGTAGCAGCTGATATGCTCTACAATCTTTCTCATCGTGGCCCACCGAATAATAAAATTTACAATATAGACTGGCTGACACACTTACAATTTTCTGTAAATATAAGCATTCTTATGACCAATGTCCTCTAGTCTAACATATTCGATAACAAAGAATCCCTTGTGTATTCATCGGATTCGGTGCTCCTGATGCGACAAAATCCATAAGCATCGGTCACTTATCTTTATGATGTCCTTCGGTTTTGCATCAGGTACACCGTAGTTCTTCTTGTATTTCCTTTTCTTTCTTAATATTTTGAAGTTGCAGTGTAAGGTTGGAAAGTTGCGACTGGATTTGCATCATTCCTACACCAGTTTATCCAACCGGTGAGGCTTCTAACTTCATGGAGAGCTCAAGAGCCTGGCTTTGTGATACAATTTTCTGCTGCATTAATGGGACACATATATGTTGCAACATCGTCGCAATAAACCATTGTTTATTTTGGACATCTGACATTTGGAAACTTACTTTGGCCACTAAAGTCTTAAATTGTTGGTCGAAGTCTCAAATAGACTCCGTAGGCAACTGTTTAATTTATTTCAATTTCGTAATGCATTGCGACTCAGATTTCGGTTTTTTAAACTCATCTATCTATCCTCGATAGATATGGTCCAATGCCTTCTAAACGATCCTTACAGGAACTATAGAGAATTTCATGTAGCAGTCCAAGGCATGACCCCTAAGGGTTGTGATAATATAAGCTTTCTTGATGGCCTCATCTTGGACCCGTCGCATGGTCCATATGAAAACCAATGTTGCCCAGGGTCCTCCAACCCATTTCCATTAAATATTGGTAACTTTATATCATTTGCAACCATTCTGTTTATTCTTAGGACTCATGAATTAAAATTTACACTAGTGGGAGTTCCCTGACTGCTATTTACACTAGTACTATTAGTCAGATTAGAAAAACCACTAGGTGATGTGTTTCTTGATCTTACCTCAGGTGATGTGTTTATTGATCTCACTTTTCTCGATCTCACTTTGGGTGATGTACGCGGGGTCACAGGAATGTCATAATATTGACCTTGATCTGGTATTTCTTCTTCTTCGACTTCCTCAGATATCAGTTGGTATTACTCTTCTTCATCTTAATATCCTCCATCAAGGTGCGATGCTAATTTGTAGTCCCCTCCTTTGGTCACACTACAACTTCATCTTCTTGTTCTAATTATTCTCCTCTTTCCTAACCAAAATATTTTCCACTCCTTAGGCATCCACATTCTAGTTCAATCTCACTATTACCAGATAACATCTCAGTTTATCCCCATCCATTTTGGGCTCAATATTTCCTACGACATATCCCAGTTCTTCACAATTTTTTTTACTCCTCGGATTCCATTCTTAGGATCCCTTTTTCATACTCAAGCATCTTAATCCCTAGTTTCAAATATTTCAAATATCGCCCTCGTGGTCGTTGGAAAAATTCTCTTTCTGTTTCACTATATGATTTTATTGTGTCATGTGAAATTTATGTGATATATCCTCCCAAGATACTATCGACCCAGAAATCGACAACCCTAGATATAGGATTGCTCACCCTCTTCAGCCGCTGGATCAACACATGAATCCACTCTGTTCGCTCTAGTCCTTGGAAAATTTTCCTTTGGGTTGCTAGCTTCGACAACCATTCATGCAATACAATGGGTAATTCACTAAATAAATTTTCATGAATGTTTATGTAACGGTATCGATCCAACCATTATTACACATTTAATCATGATCCTTCAATTGCTTCCCATGCAAACTCTAGTGCCTTATAATCGACCTAATCTTAAATTTTTGGCTTCATTGGGTACAAGAACATATCCCCACCGAAATGATTCACAGTCCTGACAATGAAACCATATGTTGGCCTAACATTCGGTTGCCCCAGGTTTAGATCCTTTGTTGTCAACAATGCCCAAGATATTGGCCTGACAGAGCAAGACTCCATTGGAAACACCTGCGATGCAAATTAATTCTCACCCGAGATATCTTATGGGGATTGCTAGAACTAGGTTTTTGTAGTTATGTCGAGGATTTCACTCTTATAGTACTATCATATTTACTCGATTGAAGCCTAGAATTATACTTATGTTCCTATTCAATCATTCAAGATATCTATCTACCATTTCTTCGACATAAATAACAACATACAAGATAAAGCATTACCAGATATTTACTCAGTGTAGATGCGACACAAGTATAAGTTCATTCATTATTAAGCATGTGTGACACATTCAAATAAGCTCATCTATATCAATTATGTATTCGACACAAAACACACATTAACACACAAAGACAAGATATAATGTGGAAACCCGTATGGGAAAAACCACAAAGGTGCTCTTCATCTGGCATGGTAATTGGTTGGGCACCTTTGGTCTGCGCACTCGGCTTCCAGACTTTTCTTAGATATTCTTTACAATGCATACATTTGTATCTCGTCTCATGCTCTCTAGTTTTGACCTCTTTCTTTCTTTCTCTACATGGTCGATCTACACACAGCCTGGATCAACCCTCTTGTTGCCTTCGACTCCTCAACCCTCTCTAATGACCTTGCGTAATGACCAACCCACACATAGCTTGGGTTCATGATTTTATAACCTTTTTTGCTTTTACAATTCTCGATCCAACCATCAACTGACTCACAATTGCTAGTCGAAAGGTTGTCTTTCTATTTTAATACATTCCGTTATAACTAAAAAATAGGCACTATCGACCCAAATTACAACCATGCTTTATTACTAAATTTATAAAGTTAATAGTCTAACTAATTATTCCTACAAAATCAGTTAAACTCTTCTTTTCAACTGCTTTATTCCTCTTCTCTCGTGACCACTTCCGTTGCAACTTCTTTCGTCGTGCTTCTTTCGTTATATGACCAAAATATTTATCTTTTCCAACATAATTCTGGCAGAATTCTATCTGAATTTTCCTAGGGCCAACATCTAGATTGACATATAACTTATACTGTCGTAGGGTGGTGAGGACCTAGTGGATACACTGCAAAGTTTCTGTTTATGTTCTACTATAGATGAGGATATCATCTAGATATAAAACCACAAAGGAATTGGTGAATGGCCATAGAATGTCATCCATCTTCCTCTTGAAGGTTGATAGAGAATTAGTCAAGCTAAAAGGCATGGCCAACCACTCAAAAAGGTATTCCCTAGATTTGAAGCAGTCTTCCAAACATCGGTATGCTAAATTGGTACTTGATTATAGTTAGTTCAATCACATTGAAATAATTGTCACCCTTGATCTAGTCAAGGAGGTCATTGATCTAGGGAATGGGATACCTATTCCATACTGTGATCTTGTTTAGAGATCCGTAGTCAATACATAGTCGCCAATTCCCATCTTTCTTCTATACCAACACAATGGGGCTCCCACAAGGTGAGGTACTGGGTCGAATGTGCGCCTTTTAGATTAACTCTTGAATCTGGCATTTGATTTATTCATTCTCCATGAGGGAATGAATGTATACTACCTCATTACGTAAAGGTGCACTAGGGATGAAATCAATGGAATGCTTAATGTGACAATGTACTAGAACCCCGACAAGTGTGGTGAAGATGTCTTTGTATGCTTCCACTATCTTTTCCACTTATTTCTACAGCATAGAGGGGTTTTGTGTGGAGGCAGTGGATGTTGCTATAATATTTCATTCACCCTCATAATGAACCATGAAGAGTATGAATTTCCTTGTTTGGGAGACTACTTTCCTGCATTGGTTCACTGTGATGAGAGACACTGCAGTAGCAGAAATGTCTATGGTATCTTGTAGAGTTTCTTTCCCAAAATAATAATGACACTATGAGGTCTATACTCATACATAGTTTGACGTGTCCACATATATGGTTGTCCTAAAGTAACACCATGAACTTCAAGAGGGACAACACCACACATTACCTCATCTTTGAAGGGCTTAATGCCGTAGGAGAGGCGACATTGTTGATTGACGTGAGTCTCGTCCATGGCTCAACCAACCAATGTTGTATTGTTGGGCATGTGGAACCATCAGAATCTTCAATCTTTTGATGACCTCGGCCAAGATGAGGTTCTTCTTACTACCATTGTCAACAATGAAATGTAGCGGAGTGCCTTGCACCCATAGTTGCGAATGGAAGAGGCGCTCCCCTTCCTCTGGATCCTGTGTCTCTTCTGGTTGGATCTTTGCATTTGTGAGGATGGAACTAGGTTCCGTGTCAATGATCTACTTACCCATTTCTTTCTCTACATCAGCGTCATATTCAGAGTATGGATATGGGGATTTTGTCTCGGGAAACAATTATAATTTTGAGCAGAATTCATTAGTGTTGTGTCAGGGGGTTTTGTGGAACTCGCACCACTTTCCGGTGTCCTTCGATTTCCCATTACCTTTATTTGCCTATGGTTTGAAATGGTTTTCGGGACTTTGACCATCCTTTCTCTTTCCTTTGGGTTGTGAATTAGGGCCACTTTTTCGCGACTTCTACTCATGATTTGCAAACCAAAAAACCCACTTATTCTTCTACTTAAACTTTTTCTCGATCTTGACAACATATCGTTAAGCTGCTCCTAGTGAGGACATGTCCAGGTATTCCATGTTTGACTAAATGTACCTTTGTAGGACACTGTGGTAGTTTAGATCCAAGTTTTGTTCGGAGTCTCTAATACCCAACCCAACTTTGAGCACAAGGTACATAATATATTGGTACCGTCTGGCGCTGTTTAGTCTCTTTCTTGGCGCAATGTCGTCGAATGGGTGTATTGGTAATCATAGTTTCCAACAGGGTAGAATTCCTCTTTAACGGAATTAAAAAAATATGCCCAAGTGTGTTTTGTATTTAATATCTCATATTCATCCCTCGCATGCCTCTCGTAGTATCTGTCCCACCAGTATTTGGCATGAGGGAGGGACTTGAGGAGCACGGAGGTGATCTTTTCACTATCGAAAAAAATTTAAACAGAGAAGTTACCCTCTAAGAGAATCAACTATTTTTCCAAAGCATATGCATCTATCCTTCCTTCAAATAAGGGGATTTCAAAGTTAACTTATACCTTAAAGGGAGTTGCACCCCCAAAGTGGCTTCTCATTGAAGGTGCATCCACCGCCATCAACATTATTTGAAGGATCTGAGCAAAGTTATCCATCATCTTGCTCCTCTGTCGTGTGAGGGATACTTGAGCAATAGTTTAATAGGATCTCCTGATCTGTCATCTCTCTTTTCTTCTCCCACCATGTGAGTATTAGCACAAATCCATAGATAGGGGTTCACTCTCTATCGACACCCTTAACGTAGCGATCTGCCCGAGCACCGACCCAAACAGGTTTTACCTTGTCTAACAACACGTGCGGAGAAGATGAGGTCTCACCCGAGATGTTCAAGGGAGAATCATCAAAACCATGTTTCCTTAGTAAGAAGGAGGGTTTTGTGCATATCTTATTCTACTATTGCAGCATTACTTCAAATATCCAAGCATTGATTCATAAATTCATAAATCCATATCATCATTCATTAGATCAGACCAACATATTCAGATCACAGCAGAAGAGTTGATGCATAAACAAATCTACCAACATAACATTATTCAAAATATGGAAGCATCGCATCATTCAAAACGAAGTATCACAGTGCAATATTCATGCATTCATATCACATCGCAGAAGGTAGGAAAACATAAAGAATTAAAAAGACATAGTGTTTCCATCAAATCTCCGTCATGTCATATTAACTTCGCATCAAACTACAAGTTCTCAAAACAACTCCACAATTCAAATCTCACAATTATTCACAAAAGACATCCAAGGATTCAAAGATAAGATCCAAGATCAATTCAAGGTCCATCAACATTTACAATCCTAAATCTACTTATAGGCTTGCGCCTTTACATCGGTGGTCCACTTAGATCAACTTCCTAACTACTTGGACCAAAAACTACAAAATAATGATCAAAATATACAAAATATGACAAAATACTCAAAATATGACCAAACTTCCTTGTGCACTAACTTCAACCCTTGCGCGGCATCTTCGACCTTGCATAACATCGTTGATTCTACACAACTAATTATCCTCAAAATTTCCTACCAACAAGCCCCCAACACAATATTGTGGCTTGCCCTCAAGCCACGTCAGTTGGAAATAGTGTGGCTGCTGATCTTCACCTTGAAGTCCTCATACTATTGGTTGACCTCTTTGACCTGCTCCTTTTCCTTTTCGTTGATTGCTCTGCATTCTGTCACTTCACGCTCCAGTGGATGCTCAACAATCTTGGCAATGACATCCCTTTGGCCCTCCTAAACTACTTAAAACATAGAAACTGCTTTCATTGAGAGCTACGAACCAATGTCCTGGAATTCTTCAAGCTACATTGTCCTTTTCTGCTTATGCTCCCTTGCCTTTGTGATGCCTGTTGCAATTCCTTCAGCTCTATTGCTTTTGTTATTTGCACAAATGGAGGCATCGCTCTGAGAAATGTGGTCAATGTAGCTAGTTGTCCCTTTGCTTCTTGCAACTACGTGTTGAGTTGCTTCAATTGCTCATCTTGGACTACACTTCCCCAAAACTCTATGGTCACATTTGTAACCTATTTTTCCTCTTTCTCCATCTCTTCCAAGTGCATCGCCAAGTCTTCAATAACGCTTTTTTGTTCTCCATCCTACTTCGGTGGTGTACCTGGGTTCACCAGCACATGCAGATCTTCAATGTCACACTTGAATTGTGTAATCAGATCTTCAAGCCTCTTCGCTTTTGACTCAACACACATGTCTACTATGATTTATTACACTTCTTGGCAGGGAACAAAAATTGCCTTTTCTAGTCGTGCCTTGTCGTCCCATAGTTGTACTTTTTCCACTGTCAACCTATCATGATCCTTCTTCAGTTCTTTGATCTCCTTCCTAGATGCTGCTTCTTTTTCCTGTGACTATGATAGGTGGTCTCCAATGATCTGCTCTCTATCAACCAACTATTGTGCAACCAATCTCTGTAGTCACACCAATGTGTGCATCGACAATTCATTAACATCTAGTGCAATGCTTTCAAACTAATGCATGGATGCATCTACATCTGCAGTCTGTGTCTCAACTGATTTTGGTGGAATGGGCACTATTTTGGCCCATTTCCCGGCACTAATCTCAGTCACCATCTGCGTTAGACTGGCTTCTGGTATTCTTTTCAAAATCACGTTAACTAAAGAATTTAACCAAGTTGTTACCTCATTGAAGCCTTCAGTAGCTTATTGCTTCAACTGTACCCCTCTTGTCACTGTTGTAACTGTTGACACAATACGGTCTACTTGCACATATTCCATTGGCACCGTGCCATTGACTTCTCCCTGCTCGTGCCTTTTGTTCGTTTTGTTCTCCTCGTAAATTTTCTTTGCCTCTAAATCCGTCGGGGTTCTCGATGATTCCTCTCTTGACTCCCAGTCACTGTCATGCATCGACGCCTGATCCAATAGCGCATCCACTGGAGGACCCACCTCACCATATGATATCTCTTCTAGAATTATCAACGCTTTCCAGTCTACAGGCCACTCGACGACTATAACATCCATCTCATCCTTCGTTAGCTTAAATTGCGTTGTTAACCATTGTTTCTGAGGGTCCCACCGCGCTTGCACGTGGATCGCATGTAGTCCAACAACGAATCGAGCGACTTGTCAATACTTCAATACTAACTCTTTTGTCAGCCATGGAACCTTCACAGCTGCAACATGTAATGCATCCCAATACAACCAAAACTGTATGGAGTAGTCCTTCAACTTTTCTTCTTGACTCAGGTGCTAGAGGTTTTGGTACCTTGCGCCCTTACAAACTTAGGAGACTACAACGTCCATTCCTTGTTAATCCACTGGATCCATTCAGGCTACTAATGAAATCAATATGAGAAACCAACTATAGGTGAATGCTCACTTTCCCTCCTGCGCAATCATAGCATCCTCCATCAACTGGTTCAACAGAAAGAGCGACCAGTTCATTTTCACACCGACAACACACTGCTTAGCCTAGGACACCACCTCTGAGATGCACTGGTTCGACTGATTCTTTTGCACTACCTTGTTGGAAAGAATCTTGACTGCAATACACATAACCAACTCATTGATGTTGTCTACCACGTATGCACACCCATCGTGCTCTAATTCATACTTCTTCTTCATCTTCGCTACTAATATTTTGTCGTTGTCCTTTCCTCGGAAGTATTGCGATGGGTCGAGCCCCTCCTTGGGAAACCCTGTGACTTATGAGATCAAATCGATGGTGACTGGCACTAGTCAATCCAGCCATAGGTATCCTCCATGGAAGCATGCCAACAATTGCTTGGCACATGCATTTTCCTCAGTTAATAGACCAAAGTGGGGCATATGAATTAGGCCTAACAACCTCGACTTTTCCAATCCCAACTCCCACTCCCATGGAGTGCACACCGTTGGATCCCCCTCTTGCCCCATCCTTTGTTCAAATGGATCCGTATTACAGTCTGTGAATTCAAATAGGTCATGGTCCTCATATTTCATCTTCACTAAGCAAGGCACCATATCAAATGTACATTTAAATATCCCCCTCCGGATCGCTAGAAGCTTGATGGGGTACTTTTAATTCTTTGTGAGCTTCCACAGCTTTGCACCGAGTCTGCATGGTGGTACAAAGCCTGAAATATCTTTCGTGGTCACTCCTTCCCTCGCTGTGGAGGCTTTTGTTGCATCGACGTCCACTCTAGTCGAACTCCTTGTACTTCTCTTCCTTTGTGTCAGCGACTTTTGTCGATGAGCCCCCCTCTTCTTCCTTATGATAAATGATGATCTTACCGACATACTTGCTACCTATTCCTCAATTTGAACACCGATAACTGGTGTATTAGTTGAAATATCTTACGATGCTACTCACTGTATTAGGCACAAGAACTTTGCAACTTACTCAAACTCACCCTGCTATTCAATCACAACTTTGCAACTTCAACAATACAATCTCTACAACTCAAGCTTCAACAATGGTGACTTCCAACTGGAGATCATCAATTTTTATAGCGCAGGGTCGACCATGTGAAATATATACCAATCATTTTGACCAAATCCACCCTTATCATCCAAATCCACCGCTGATCCTATTGATCTCACGGTCGGATCCGTCATTAATGCGTGTCTCGTCCAAGAGCACCACTAGATAAGTGGTTTAATTACTGCATTACTCCCAATTTGACTCTATCGTGTCCCTGCTGATGTCGTGACATGGTTCCCTAACTACGACCTTGACACCTTTACTTATGCAACTCCTTACTCCTAGTGCGCCATCCTCCTAATTACCCTCTCGTGCAAAAAGACAAAAGAATTATTTTTTCATGCACAATGCCTTAAGCATCACATAACATTGGGCCCGTCTTGTAGGGATTCATACTGCTACCATTCACTAACTTTGATAGCATTGTACCATCTAGTTGTTTTTAGCTGT
Organism: Pseudotsuga menziesii; assembly: GCA_001517045.1. Classification (NCBI taxonomy): domain Eukaryota; kingdom Viridiplantae; phylum Streptophyta; class Pinopsida; order Pinales; family Pinaceae; genus Pseudotsuga; species Pseudotsuga menziesii. The sequence goes on from LPNX010303860.1 coordinate 24,792, forward strand.
AATGTGCCTCCTTCAGTAATGAAATTGATAATGTAAGGAGCCATCCAAGGCATTTGCAACTTACCTGGATGTTTGGTGAACTTGCTATCATACAACAACACCAGGTCTCCTTGTTGAAAATGTTTGTTCTTGATATGTCGATCGTGCCAGGATTTTTGTCGATCCTTCTCAACGTGCTGGTGGAATCCTGCAACAAAGCGGTCTTCCTCTAGCTGCACAAACTGAGCTAAGCGTTCTTCCAATGTTCCTTCATCATCCATTCCTGTCACTGCTGCAATGCACAAACTTGGAACAATGTACTCCATTGACATGATGACCTCCTTCCCATACACCAAATTAAATGGTGTCTGCCCTGTCAAGCTTTTGCAGGTAGTGCGATACGCCCATAAGACTATCAGAATCTTCGCATTATATAGTTTCAGAATCTTCAAATCCCAATCATCATGGTTTGCATTGCAAATCTTTGTGAGCGCATGCTCCAACACCTTATTAAACGCTTCAACTGTCCCATTTGCTTGTGGATGATAAGGGGTACTCTTCTTATGTTGTACATGAAGCTCCTTTTTCAGCGCACTAACACTGCAATTGATGAAGTGACTCCCTGATCGCTCATTAATATCTTTGGACAACTGAACCAAGTAACAACATTGTCAAACACGGACCTTATTGCCATCGCAGTGGTGCAATCTACAACTGGTGTGGCCTCCATCCATCTCATCATATAATCTGTTGCTATAATGATTTAGTGGCGCACTAGTTCTCTTACCTAGTGGATTGATGGGTCCCATGAAATCTAGTTCCCATTTTTCAAATGGCTACAGTGCCACGTAAGGTACTAGCGACATATCATCCCTTTGTGATGGTTTCCCAGTCCTTTGACAAACATTGTAGGTCCTCACATAGTTTTTCGCATCCATGTTGAGAGTTGGCCACCACAGCCCTGTGTGGAGTACCTTCCTGGCAGTAGCGCGACCTCCGTAGTGTCCACCTGTAACTCCCACATGTGCTTCCACCGAAACCATTTCCTATTCATGTGGTAGGACACATCGCTGCAAGATCTCGCCAGGCCCCATCTTATAGAGTTCTCCAATAATCAGCTGGAAATCTACAGCTTGAACGACCAAATGCTTCTTCTGATTTGTAGTGATCCCTTTTGGTTCTGTTCCCATTGCCAAAAACTGGAATATTTTCTCATAGTAATCGTCAACCATTCCAACTCTGAATAGTTGCGCATCGGGTAACCCATTTTCAATGTTCGTTGGTTCTTCACCTATCTCAATTAGTGACAAATGGTTAGGGCCTGAATTCAAGCGACCCGGCTTCATAATTATCTCGAAGTCAAACTCTTGGAAAAGAAGTAGCCAACGACATATCTTCCCCCTCAACATAGGGTTATTCACCAGGTATTTCAATGCAGAGTGTTCCATGAACATATTGAAATGACCTCCCAACAAATAGTGCCAAAACTTTTTCAATGCATATACCATTTCCAACCCCTCTCTCTCTGTTGTGGTATAATTCTTTTCTGCAGATGATAACTTGTAGCTGGCAAATGCAATCAGGTGATCAATATCTCCTTCCCAGGTTGTGCCAACACCACTCCTAGCACAATGGATGACACATCAACATGAATGTGGAACTCCTTCATCCAATCCGGAAAAACAAAAATTGGTGTTGTAGCCATCTTCATATTCAAGGTATCCAAGCTTCCTTGATAGTCATGGTTCCATTCAAATTAGGCATCCTTTTTTAGTAGCTTTTCCATGGGTGTTGTTATTGTGGCATATCCTCTAATGAACTTGCAATAGTATTCCATGTGTCCCAATGTCACTCTAAGTTGCTTCACATTCGTAGGTGGCGACAAGTTAAGAAGCAACACAATCTTGGATGGGTCAACCAACAACCCTTCCTTGCAAACAATGTGCCCCAGTAACATCCCAAAAGGTGAATAAAATATGCACTTCTTTGGATTCAGCGCGATCTAATGTTGTTGACATCACTCCAGCATCAGTCGTAGGTTTTCCAGATGGTGCTTTACCAATCCATATACCATCCAATCATCCATGTATACCACTAAGAACTTCTGGATAAAATCTTTGAATGCGACGACTACAATCCTGGAAAATATCGTAGGTGCATTCCTCAGTCCAAATGGCATCACAGTGTACTGAAAACATCCCCATTCTGTAACAAAAGTTGTCTTATGTCAATCCTCTTTTACGATCTTAATTTGGTGATAGCCAAAAAATCCACCTGTGAATGAATAGATCTCTTGACTGCCCACTCCTTCCAGTACCTCATCAGTAAACGGTGTCGAAAATGTATCCCGTAGGAATGCATCATTCAACTTTTTGAGGTCAACACAAATCCGAACCTCACTTGTCTTCTTATCTTGCACCACCATAGGATTGATCCATTTTGATTCCTCAACCAGTTCTATTATTCTAGCATCCAACATTCTGTCAAGCTCAGCCTTGACCCTCTCTTTGTATCACGGATTCAGGTGATACAGTCGATGCTTCATAGGCTTCGCATCTGGCTTCAGCGGGATCTTCATCTCTCCCAAATCTCCTAGTATCCCCTTCATGTCAGAAAAATTTGTTGGAAAAAAATCTTGGCACTCATGCAACAAATCAGTGATCTTCACCATTGTTTCTTCATCCCAGTAATCTCCAATGTTTTCAAACTTTGGTTGCTCCTCTATCCAATGTTGACCTTCCAAATATTCAATGGTTGATTGATTTTATCTATCAGTATCTCAAGCGCCACGACATTCCAAATTCCTTTTGTCTCTTGGATGTTGATGTTCCTTGGATCATCACCATCATCAGGCCCTCCTATTACATTGTAACACTCCATCATTGATTGCATCATTGGTGTTGCATGCGGATCCACTGGATATGCGATTAGAACTACCTTCAGAACAACGTCACATATATGTTGTAGCACACTGTGAATGACTAGATCAACATCCACAAAATTGAAGGTGTGGCTAAAATAGATCGACAACTCTTCCCATGTCGTGATCTCTGTACGTAACTCAATTGATACATACCATTGTCGTGACATTTCATCCAACATGTGTACAAAATCATGTACCCACTCATCTTTTGGTTGCGACACCCACATGGTATGACATGTAATCAAATTACTGCTTGGATCATTCCGTCCATCATACCTCTCTGCTTGGTATTGTTCCGCTTCACTGAAGCGAACTTTCGTCAACCTATGACACTACGACCACCCATTGATCAACTTCTTTTGTGTCGCCCACCACAGTGCTGGAGTAGCCTTCAATGCTTCATCCAACGCCAACAACCTCTGTGGTTTTGACACCTTACCTTCAAAGTCACCAAGAAATCCAGATAACTCAAGCAGTCCCTCATAAGTTGGTAACTCAACAATCTATGTTATGACTTGACACAATGACTGAGTAATCAGACCACACTTCCGAATCGATACCTCATGCATTTGATTCTGCCAATTGTCGAAGGCATCATAAGATTATGAAGATCCAGAGCTAGAGCTATGCCAACCTAGCTCCCCATCGATGGTTGGATGGATGTAGTCTTCTGATATGTTGTACGCATGATCACATCCTCCTACAACTTCTTCTTTAACTCGTTCAACATACCTTCTTCCTTCATTTGGATCCATCAGGGCTATGACCCTGATATCACGGTTCTCAAAGGTCATCACACATTTCTTGAAATTAATCATCACCAAACTGTCATTGGCCGATCCAATCCCCAGCAGGACGAGATACGAGCCTCCACCATCAAAAACCTCAATAACATCGAAGTCCACATAAGTCTTCATTCATTCAACTTCCAGTACAAGGTGCGAAACTCACCCAATCGGTGTTACTCTGGCTTGGTTAGCCAGTCGGAGCTGCATAGGGGATCAAACCAACTGTGGTTTCCCCATATTTTCCCATGTCTTCTTTATCAGAATGTTGACATCAGAGCTTATATCCAACATGACTGAATCTACCTCGTAATCCCCAATTTGAATATTCATTCTCATCTCTTTCCCTGTCTTTTCTTGTGCAAGGATTTCACAACAGAGTCCTTCCATCCCTTCTTCGGTCGATGCAACAGACTCATGATATAGACAAGCGCATCGAGATATTTTTCCAGTGATAAACAACTTTCAAAGAAATTCTGCAAGGTACCATGCTATCGCTATGGTCCTGCTACCAAAGTTGAATAAAAAACACGTGGCATTTCATAAACATGGAACTTAATCAGATCTCTTCTTATCGCATCACGTGCTTAAAATAATGTGTCCCTCTAAGTGTCGATATCAAACTACACCTTCTTCTTTCTGGCCAACCAAATTTGTAGAATCACGCCATCATCCCCCGTCATCGTACCTCCGTGAGTAAAGACAACAACGTCAGCATCCTGCATTGTGGGTTTTGCTAAGATCTTCGCAAATTTTGGTCCTTGGTTTTGGTTCGGGGGTGGATTCACTAGCTAGTTTGCATTCTGATTTGCATTTTGGTTCTGATTCTGATTCTAGTTTTGGTTTTTGATTCTGCAACCGCGGGATGTTCATTGCTTTCCACTTCGCGATCAATTTTGGACAATTCTCAACAGTGTGATCCGCAATGATACAATAAGTACATTGCGCTTGTAAGTTCAGGAAATCTCTCTGATAATGTCCTATTACTCTACAATTGTAACATTACATAGGTCCATGACCTCGTCCTCCTCCTCGACCAAAAATTCCACCTCATCCTCCTCAGAATCCTCCAGGAAATCCTCCTTGCTACTGATACTATGATTGATTGAATTGTTGCTGCGACATGGGATTCAGTTGCGGTTGAGCATACTACGGTTGTGTGTACTGTGGTTGACTATAATGCAACTACTGCATGGCATACTACATCTGGTTGTATTGTGGGGACGGCGGAGGAAACTGCGGCTATGGAAGAAACTCCAGTTGCGGTGGCTGCTGCATGGCATACTACATCTAGTTGTACTCCACCAGCGGCGGAGCAAACTGTGGCTATGGCACAATTATTTGCTTGATAGTCCTTATCTTCATGCCCAACAGATTGACAAAATGTACAATACAGATTCGTCGGCTTCGTGACCATCTTGTGCATAAACACGTAGTCTTCATGTCGATGTCCATGAACTTGGTAGACGCGGAACCATGGCATGCTGCCATGACTCAATGAATTTGGGGATCCTAATGATAGATAATTTTGGAAGTATGGGCACTGATCCTTATGATGTCCTTCTGTGCGACATCGAGTACACCAGATTTCTTTGCGGTGCTCCCTTCCCTTCTTAATGCCTTGCAATTGGATCACCAGGTTCGCCAATTGAGATTGAATCTGATTCATACCAACTCTAGTCTCACCAATAGGTGAAGCGTCCAACTTCATCGCGATCTCCAGAGCCTCGCTCTGTGTCGTAATCTTTTGCTGCATCAAAGGTAGCCTGGTATGCAGTACTAACACCACGATGAACCATTCCTTGTGTTGTACATCACTCATTCCAAAGATGATTTTTCCATCGGTGTCTTGAATCACTGATCAAAATCCCAAATAGTCTCATTTGGATATTGCTTGATCTCCTTCAATTCTGTGATGTTAGTTTTTCATCACATAAGCTAGCATTATGATCTTAGGATCTTTTCACTGAGAGGATAACAAGCACGACAATAAAACATAAGCACATCACAAGAGACAAGAGACACAAAGAGTTTTCCTCGGGGAAACCATAAAGGAGAAAACCCCACAACTTCCTTAGAGATAGAATCAGTACCAAAACAGTAAACATTAAGATTATCTCCACATAGAAACAGTCTCTCTCTCTCACACTGAGAGAGCTTCTCCTCTCTCACTCATGCGCCCCAATGAGTGAGTGTGAGTGTTGCAAGTGAGATAAATAGAGAGGCTCACTCTCTATTTATATTCTTTCGTTCACTTGAAGTGCACTCCAACATGTCGGCCTCACTTAACAATTACTTACTAGAGCCGACATCTCTAGGAGTGTCCAATAACCCTAGTGCCCCACCACTTATGGGGACTTTTCCTCCTCTGACCAATAGGAGGGTAACACAATGGTGGGGACTATTGCCCCAACTTACAATGACTCACCTAGGGTCAAATTCACTAGGATAGTATAATAACCCAAGGGCCCCACAACTGTGGGGACTTTAACCCTTGACCAATAGGAGGGTTACCCACAATGACTTAACATGACTTTCTCATTATAGAAACTTCTTGGAATAAACATCGGGGTATGACATGACTCAAATACATTACAATACATCCCAGAATAAACATCGGGTTACAATAGATAAGAAATACAAGTGAATACATTCCGAAGTTACAATTACATCAACACTCCCTCTTAACTAGGAAGGTATTCTCTCGACACAATGTATCAGCACAAGTCTTCTTCTTTGTATCTTCTGGGTCATCATCAGGTCTTCATCATCTTCAAGTCATCTTCATCTTCAAGTCATCTTCATTTATAAGTCATCTTCATTTGGATCTGGATCATCACTTGATCTAGATCATCATCACTGGATCTGGATCATCATCACTGAATCTAGATCATCACTCGATCTAGATTATCATCACTGAATCTAGATCATCACTGGATTTGGATCATCATCACTGGATCTGGATCATCACTAGATCTAGATCATCACTGGCTATCATCACTGGATCTGGATCATCACTGGATCTGGATCAACATCACTGGACTGGATCTGGATCATCACTCGATCTGGATCACCACTGGTGCTATCTCATGATTCTTCTCGTCACAGGAAGTTCTACAGAGCCAGCCCTTTTTCATGCTGGTTGTAGGCCTAGCCTCCATGTAGGTCTTCACCCAACACTTATATATGAGTACATGGGAACACATCCCTCAGTCACATCAGAAAGGCTCTGCACTTACATCTAAGCACGTGGGAACACATCCCTCAGTCGCATCAGAAAGGCTCCTGCACTTACATCTGAGCACGTGGGAACACATCCCTTAGTTGCATCAGAAAGGCTTTGCACTTACATTTGAGCACGTGGGAACACATGCCTCAGTCACATCAGAAAGGCTCCTGCACTTACATCTGAGCATGTGGGAACACATCCCTCAGTCGCATCAGAAAGGCTCTGTACTTACATCTGAGCACGTGGGAACACATCCCTCAGTCACATCAGAAAGGCTCTGCACTTACATCTGAGCACGTGGGAACACATCCATCAGTCGCATCAGAAAGGATCCTGCACTTACATCTGATCACGTGGGAACACATCCCTCAGTCACATCAGAAAGGATCTGCACTTACATCTTAGCATGTGGGAACACATCCCTCAGTCGCATCAGAAAGGATCTACACTTACATCTGAGCACGTGGGAACACATCCCAGCAATCATATCAGAATGGACCCCAGTCCTCGACTGAGCTACCTGGTAACTGACCAGGTGCCTCCATTCTCAGAATGGCAGTTGCACTTATATCCGACCTGCTCATCGGAATGGCCAACACTCACATCTGACATGGAAGGAACTTAATCCTTTAGCCATGATAGAATGGTTCATCCCTTACATCTGATCAAGTGGGAACACATCCCTCTATCACATCAGAATGGCTACTCAGTCCTATACTGAGTGTTCCTGGTAATTGACCAGGTGCCTCCATTCCTAGAATGGCAATTGCCCTTACATCTATCCTACTCGACAGAATGGCCAGCACTCATATCTGACATGGAAGGAACCAATCCTCTCACCATGATAGAATGGCTCAGCCCTTACATCTGACCATGGAAGGAACCAATCCTCTCACCATGTTAGAATGGCTATGGGTCTCATCACTTTCTCTTGGAGGAAACCTCGATCTGGAGAACACCAAGCTTCTACCTGAAGTATTCAAACTTTAGCCTAGCCAATGGCTTCATCAATACATCGGCTATCTGTTCCTCCATTGCAACATACTGGAGCTTCACTGCTCCCCTCTGCACCATATCCCTGATATAGTGATACTTGATCTCGACATGCTTCAACTTGTCATGGAACACTGGATTCTCTGACAACTTCACGCAACTCTGGTTGTCACAATGTATACAAGTAACATCCAACTGGAGATCAAATATATCAGAAAGTAGCTTCCGTAGCCATACTGCCTCACAACTAGCTGAACAAGCTGCGACATACTCTGCTTCAGCTGTACTCAGTGCCACACAAGATTGCTTCCTGCTAAACCAAGAGATTAGACCTGATCCCAAACTGAAGCAACATCCTGAAGTACTTTTCCTATCGATGGCACTGCCTGCCCAATCTGAATCAACATAACCTTCTAGGTTAATCTTTTGATTCACATCGTACTTGAGCCGATAATCAACTGTACCCTTTAGGTACCTCAAAATATGCTTTGCAGCAATCAATTGAACACTTCTCGGATCTGTCAAGAACTGGCTCAAGGTGTTCACAGCAAAGCAAATGTCCGGTCTCATGTTCGTCAGGTACATCAATGACCCAATCATCTGACGATACATCGTAGCATCAACCGACTCTGATGAAGCATCACTCAATAACTTCAGGTTTGATGCCATAGGTGTGGTCATGCAATCCATCATCCTGAACCTCTTCAGGATCTCTACTGCATACTTCCTCTGTCCACACCTCCATGCCTAGAAAATAGTGCATCGACACATAATAGGAGCATCACTAGTCTTCCGCCTTCAACCTTGAAGCAAAGGTTGGAATCCACTTTACTCTCAGTAAATCCTATAGTCATCAGTAATCTATCCATCCTGTCATACCATGTCGAATCCTCAAGATATTATTTACTCCCTCTAAAGCAGAGCATCATACTCCCTTTGTCTTCTGTACTCTATGCACTAAAGCATTCTGTACTGTAGTGACAAGTAGTATCCATCTAGGATCATTGCATACCAAGATCCTCTATTTTGATTTTTTTTCAAAATTTCTTCTCACATCCATCTGTGAGCTTGTCATCCTTTATCAACCTTGTAGCAACGGTTAAGATATTCATCAAGCTCATCATGTATGTGTTATCCCATGGGTGTCTTCTAAACTCATACAAGGCCTTCTTTCAATTGCACACATGATCATGTCATGTCACTTCACTTCTAGTAGATGTAAATGTTTCTTCGTAGTCTATGCCTTCTTTTCATGAGACACATCTTGCTACGAATCTTGCTTTGTATCCCACGATGTTTCCATCTACTACATGATGGAACTATGAACTTCTCTTCAGGTCTCAATACTACACCCTGCCATCATTCTTCTTGAACTGGTCTTCCCTTTCTTCTTGGTGGCTGGAAGGTTCTGCATCAATGATGTCACTGCACTCAACATATTATTCTTCATTTTGAAATGTCATCACTTGCTCTTCGGAACAAGTCTTCATTCTTCTTTGCTTGCAGGCGATTATGTATGCGGTCTTTCCTACAAGTCCAATGCATTTGTATGGTTAGAAACATTTCATAAGGAATATTTATACTAGCAAGTTCTTATGCATAAATATAAGATCATGTAACTACTTTAGCCAATACAACATTAATCCATATCTCACTGAAACTTTCTAGATTCCTTCCATCTCTACTAGGACAACATTGAGATTGTGCACTAATCCAATATGTCAGCAAAGAGGTTTCATTCTAGATAAGTAGCAATGGAGAATTTGTATAGCACCATGAGCTACTTACCCATCACATGCATATTAGTAGTATACTGTCGTTAATGCAAACATCCTATCACGCATGATACATCAACTGAATATAAACAAATGCATAACAAAATAATATCATGAAATGACAATTGAATACTTATCTTTATTTGTTTCATGGGGATACTCCTTCTTGAGCCTTCAGCTTCATCGTCTTACTCATTCATGATAGCATCGTTTCTTATCCAAATGCTAGGATGGATAAGAGGTTCTTCAAGAGTTGAGTCCTTTGTATTCCTCATTGCTTGAGGGATCTTCTTTGCATGGTGAGAGCCTGATCTTAAATTGCTCCCATCTTATCTTCTCTTCTTATGGGTAGAGCTTCTTCTTCTTCCCAAAGTCTGCTGAAAGTAATCACTTCCTTCTGGCACACATTCCTCACATGAATGAATCCCATGATCCTGGGAGGCCATTCAAGGTGGCCATCACCGCTTTTGCATTCTTCACTTACCTCTTCAAGTTGTTCTTTGATTTGAGAGACCCTTGTAAAGTATGACTGCATGGTCTCTGCATTTTTAATTTTCACATTCTTCAGTTGGTTCCTCAGGGTCATCTTCCGATTGATGTTCTTCCCTTCAAAAAATTTGGTTAGGGCATCAAACATAGATTTAGGTGTCTTGAGAGAGGACACCTGTGGGATAAGGTGATCCTTAATAGAATCAGCAATGATCCTCTTTTCCATAACCATCTTCTTCTTATGTAAGGCATTTGCCTCATCTCCCTCTGGAAATGGAACCTCCTCATGAATGTAGGAGTCTAATTTATTCTCTTCCAGGACCAGGGAGATCCTATACTTCCAGGCTCGGAAGTTATCAGCTCCCTCAAGCTTTTCATTAATCTTGGTATGATGAGACATCTTAACTGAGAACCTCAAATGGAAATACAAAAGATTTGATCTTACCAATTTGAGGTGTCCGTCTTGGTTCCGGAGCTGGATGATCTAGGGTTTGTCACAAAAACCCTTATTTTCAAAACTTGGAATCTTTCAGATTTGATTGGATAGACAGATAGATCTCTTCAAATGGAGCTGTCCAATGTACTCCTTTTCTGAAAATAGTGGAGGGAACACGGGGGCGTCAGCTAGGGACCAATATGATATCACGTCCGTTCATATTGGGGGCGTTAAAATAAAAAAATTAAAAATTAATATATTGGGGGTATATTAGGGGTAATTAGGGTTTTTTTTTTACTATTTAAATATGCAATATGCTGGGGCACATTTTATTCAATTTTTTGGCTTGAGCCGTTCACGAGTCCTCCGAGCCTGCGTGCCTGTGCCTGCGAGCTGTGCCGAGTCCTCCGAGCCTTGCCTGCGTGCCTGTTCCTGCGAGCTCGTTTGCCGAGGAGCTCCTGAGGCCGTTAGCAGAGGAAGGGAATGGTTATACCAAGATATGATTCAGCAACAAAAGCTTTGGTCTCGATGCTGCTCGTGTTGCAGAGAGAATCTTGATGGAATTTCAGAGTAATCTGACTGATGTTGATCTTTCAGATTTCATCGCGGGAAGAGGTGAGGATGAGGCCCTTCAGGTAACGGCCATATTTTCATCCGTTTTACAAGGGTGTGTATTGAGGACCTTGAATCTTTCTGACAATGCACTGGGTGAGAAGGGCGTTAGGGCTTTTGGGTCTCTGTTAAAATCTCAGAAAACGTTGGAGGAACTGTATTTTATGAACAATGGTATCTCTGTGGAGGCTGCTAGAGCCATCTGTGAGCTTCTGCCCTCCGTTGAGAGGCTTAGGGTTCTGCATTTCCATAATAATATGATAGGGGATGAAGGGGTAGAGGCGCTTTCAGGGCTTGTTAGGAACTGCACTGCGTTGGAGGATTTCAGATGCTCATCTACCAGGGTTTGTGCTGCGGGTGGTATAGCTCTAGTAGAAGCTCTAGGAGCAGGTGATAAATTGAAGAAGTTGGATTTAAGGGATAACATGTTTGGGAAGAAGTGCGTGGTTGCTTTGAGCAAAGCCCTTTCAGGCCATTTGGGTCTCACAGAGGCTTACTTGAGCTATCTTGGTTTTCAGGATAAGGGGACAATAGCTCTTGCCAACAACCTCAAGGAAGGGGCTCCATCCCTCAAGGTTCTTGAGATGGCAGGAAATGAATTTACTGCTAAAGTAGCTCCGGCTTTGGCAGAGTGCCTTGGTTTGAAAAAAATGCTTACAAAGTTAGTTTTGTCAGAGAATGATCTCAAGGACGAGGGAACTGTTGT
>LPNX010303860.1:39529-55407 GCA_001517045.1 Pseudotsuga menziesii
TTATGAACCCTGACTTAATATACCTGGTATGTTCGCTTCTTTTATAACATCAAAGCAATATTGTGATCATTGATTCTCAGGTCATCTTAGTATCAACTTATATCACCTGTTCACAAGCTGCACCTTTTAGCCACAATACTCGTCTTACCTGCTATCTCTGATGATTGAACACATTGTTGATTATATACAGTTATTAGAGATTGAAAACATTGTTGATTATATACAGTTTTCAAAGGGAGATAAGTTTTTACATGGTATTGTTTGATTGTTCTTTTACTTATCAGTCTTATGGTAAAGTGGTATCGTTTGATTGTTCTTTTACTTTTCTGTCTTATGGTAAAGTATTGATGGTCTCAGGTCTATTTATGGCAAGATAATTCGAATAACAGTTTATAGTGTGTGTTAGTTCTCTTGTATTAAAATGAGGCGAACAAACTCCTTTCAAATTTTGAAAATCTCTGAAGGAGTGAAAAACAAGAAATTAGTCTATTTTTATTATATGCTACTGTGGATGGTTGTCTTGCTTGCTGGTTGTTCTTTTGTCTTGCTTGCAATGTGCTTTCAGTATTTGATAGAAGTTACATGTCCCCACTTAAGTTTAAGCATTGTATATATGATTGTTCTTTTACTTTTCTGTCTTATGGTAAAGTATTGATGTTCTCAGGTCTATTTATGGCAAGATAATTCGAATAACAGTTTATAGTGTGTGTTAGTTCTCTTGTATTAAAATGAGGTGAACAAACTCCTTTCAAATTTTGAAAATCTCTGAAGGAGTGAAAAACAAGAAATTAGTCTGTTTTTATTATATGCTGCTGTGGATGGTTGTCTTGCTTGCTGGTTGTTATTTTGTCTTGCTTGCACTGTGCTTTCAGTATTTGATAGAAGTTACATGTCCCCACTTAAGTTTAAGCAATGTATATATGCAAAGTCTTATTGTTGTAAAAGGAGATTATGCACCCTGACTTAATATACCTGGTATGTTCGCTTCTTTTATAACATCAAAGGATCGATAATATTTCCAGCACCCCTCACCTCATAAGTAGTCAAATTAAGGTTAATATCTTCCCCCTAGTATGAGACTATGATGATGTAATAGACCAACCGTTTTGAGCTTTTCCCAAAATAACTATTTTTTATTGTAAGGTTCATATACATTCAATATTCTTATTGAAGTATCGAAACCCAGAAATTTTCCTTCCACCACATGACCTACAACTGTAGAGAAAGATTTAAAATATGAAAGAACTGGATCCCAAGCTAACAAAATACCTAGTGACATCCCCAAAGCGTCCAAAGCACAACATTTCCCACTAGGTTTAGTTGTCAAAAAAAATCACAAGTAGAAAAAGCAAAAACCATAGTCTCCTGTAATAGAACCACATAAGGCTTCACCGACTCCAATAACCTCTTTAAATCAATTCTTTTAGGTGATCTTGTCACCTCTATAATATTAAGGGACACTAGTTTCATTGAGTAACCCCAACATGGGTCGCTCAATCTACAAATTGTTTTTCCCCTTTTAGCGACGATAATGTCCCCTAATGGTAACATTCATTGATCGAATAGACAAAATCAACAAAGTACCATTCAAAATAGTTGAATAATTAGGAATAGGGTTAGATGAAACTGAATCCAAAAGAGAAGGAAAATCTGAAGGAGTAAATGGTTCTCATTCTTAGGAGTAATAGGTGAAAGATTGATATTCAAAGGATGATCCCATAGAGGTAACAAAATAAGGACATTACTAGGATTACAAACTTAATCCCATCTTGGTTTTCTTTTCTCTAGAGAACGAGGAAAGTCATGGGTTACCTCCGACGATTTAGGATCAACCTCACTAACCTTAACCCCCAAATTCGACTGATCAATCAAGGGGACATCAACATCCTTCTGCGTTAGAACAAAAGAAGATGAAGTAGACACACCCTCCATTAATAATCAACCTCCAGGTTCCAATAACAAATTAGGAGAAATTCGAAGTGACGTATCTAAATCCCATAACCCTTCACTAAACAATTCCTTAATCTCAACACCATATGCATGAAATTATTTTGAAACCTCCTCAAAAGATAGAAATTTTTGAGGGACCGGAAGGGAGTTACAGAACTTACTCAGAAACTTAGTTGCATAGGATACATCCAGTGGAACAGGAAAATTAACGCCTGAAACCAAATAATCTGAATCCTCCTAATGAGGTGAATACATCTCTTCATTTTGCATATACCCAAATTGTGAATTTGGGAAAGTTTCTTTAATATGGCCAATATCCCTATAGTTATGGCATCAAAAAGGTAATATCCAACAATCTAATTTCTGAATTAGGGAACCACCTTGCCATACCACCTCCAACTCTTCTGGTAAACCCTTAGGCACATCCATTTCCACTAGAATATGGGGGATTCGTCGATCTAAATCCAAAATATGGTCTTCTTTCATAAGAATGAACCTTCCTATAGAATTAGCAACTGCCATAAATCTTGCCAAACACCAACAATGAAGAGGAAATCTGGATAACAAAACCTACAAATATTGTGTCAATAATCTTTCCTTCCACGAACTAAAATCGGAGTTCCAACAAGTAAGAACTAGAGAACTGTTCTCAATAACCCAGAACCGTTCTTATATCTTCATTCTATCCTCCTCTGGTATCAATTGAAAACATATATCTTTTATATGTTTTAATCTCTTTAAAGTACTTACTGATATGGGTTAATTACATGTTTTAAATTTTTATGCCATTTTCTATGTAGTGTGTTACATGTTATTTATCATGTCAGACTGGGTATTGGGGAATTGAGAGGGATGAAGAGGGAGGGGGAGGGGGGGAATGAGAGATTCCACCTTCACGTGGTTGGCCCTGTTCAGTAGAGAATAAATTATTCTTGAAACCAAGAGGAAGTCATTCGAGTTTATATCATCGTCGTAATTGTCGTCATCGTATAAGTGAGCAGTGAATGGGGCCAACCTTGAAATTTATTCAAACTATGCATGTATGCGTTTAAATTTGACATGGTTAGACTAGAAACATGCCATGACTGTATGGAATGGTTTCAGGAATCATCACCATCATCATTGTTTTCATAATTTCCATCGTCGTCATCATCATATACATCGTTACCAAATTTATTCATCCATGCCAACAAAGAAAAAACCCGAGTACATGTTTAAACCATGATTAATTTTATTAAGTGAAAACATTCCAAACATATTTTTTAGTGTCCAACATGTAGTTGGTTTAATGGTTAATTGCTTAGGGATTATATTGTGTGAAGGGCTTAACAACATGCATCGATCTTGCACAGTGAGCAATGAATGGGGCCAACGTTGAAATTTCTTCAAACGGTGCCTGTATGCGTCAAAATTTGACATGGTTAGAGTAGAAGCATACCTTTATGGTATGGGAGGATTTTAGGACTCAAGGGTATCTAATTTCTGCACACAATCACCAATGTCATCCATCGACCCCTCACAATGATGGGCGAATCGGGCCAACTTTGAAATTTTTTCAAACTGTGCCTGTATGCATCGAAACTTGACATAGTTAGATTAGAAACATGCCTTGATGGTATGGGAGGATTTCAAGACTCAAGGGTCTCAAGGGTGTTTGTGAGATAATTGAATTATATTCATTTGTATCTCATTAGTAGACATGATTTGTTTATTTTGGAAAAAATGATAGATCAAACTTTGTGGGAAATTCCCATACAAAGTTTTATCTTTTCCCTTATATGGGGTCATGCAAAATTTCTATCCACTAAAAAATAGTAAATTCTGCTACCAGTTTTGATATGTCCCAAGGGGGATCATATATGGGGTTAAATGTACATGCTATGACCCCATATATGATCATGTTGGGCCATATCAATTTTTTTCTAGAATGTATTCAACAAGTTAAGCATGGTTAAGCAAAATATGTTTTAAATTCTACAACTTAGGTAAATGTGTCACTTCTATAATGCTAATAAACTAAATTAGAACCATATAAATGAAAAATTAATTTAAAACTGGTTGTTATAATAATAAAACAAAGTACCAACTATAATGATAATAAAAATATATAATAATATAAAAAAACTACAACATAGGCCAACTATTATCTATGTATGCTTTTGTTCTTGATCTCTCTTTTAGATAGACTATATCGTTATTTCTAACCTCTTTATATCATTAAATTGTGATTAGATGAATTCTTCATTGTATAGTGTTTTTTTTAACAAGAACAAATATTTTTATAAAAACAAAAGGGAAGATGAGATTGATCTCTTCTTCTTATGAGGTTGGCACAATAATTCTTTCAATTGTGGGATGCCCATGACTGTTTCTTGAGAAATTTAACTTTGGAAAAATGCTCCTAAAAAGTTGCCACCGATGACTATATACTCTACAAAATTGTTGGCACAATAAGACACAACTAAAGAACATTGATTACTTCCTGATAAAAAGAGAACTCTTGCAAACTGCTTCTTTCCAATCTGAGGGATGGATAGTGAGATCATTTTCTATTATGAGGATCCCCTTGGCCACGGATTGATGGAAAAGCAACAGAAAGAGTGATTAACTACTCAGGTTTAAATATGTGGATCCACCACCTCTACGATTTCTTATCCCATGAGGGAATTTTCATTCCATGCAAAGGAGCTACAACCACCCTTACACATATTCGAAAAGGAGACGGGACACACCAACCTCTGAAATTCAAATTAAAAATTTGAACATCTATTGTGGGACCACACCAGTCCTTCTAGCAATAGGTGAAGGAGATATTCATGGAGGAAAACAAAAGCACAGGTCCCCTCCTTGGACACTTAGCATACGAAATCCAAGGATTACTCCTTGATTTCCTTGCCTATCAACCTCCATTTTTAATTCACATAGCTCATGATATGGGATTAATGATTCAAATTAGAGACCCACTATATAGATTTTTCAAAGAAGATCATGTTTTACATGAGTTATTTTATTTTGTAATGAGACAAGAGCATAAATGGTAAGCTCAGAATTGCCTACCACAATGGCTGAGCGTTGATCTTTGAATTTTATTATGTAGATTCCTTGCCAAATATCCCATTGCTTTGCTTTATTGTTCGTCACACATCCTAATACAATGAGAATAATATCTTAGAGCCATAGATGAAGCAAATAAATCCACCCTCTCCAGCCACCCTAGGATTTCCCTTTGAGGCTCTATCAAAGAAGAGGATTGGAAAATGTTGTTGTTGTATCCATTCCTAGAAATCTTGAGGAGCCTTTCAAATTTTCCACTGAGCTCTACTTTTGGACTATCCATAAATTTTCCAGGGAGTTGCTTTATTACTGATATCCGATATGCTTACGAGTCTGTGAGAGTGTGAGCTTCCGAAAAGGAGATTCCTCGCTCAGAGAGAAATTTAAAGAGAAGAGTCTTTACTGATTGTGCTACAAAGGAGTGGGTGTGGAATTCTTCTTTGAAGATATCTCTATTCTGCGTAATCCAAATTTTCCAATGAATATACTTGGGAAAGGATCGAAGAGTTATTCAAAGAGACTTGAACTAAAGGGATCATAGAGAGGGAGGAGCCTGAAAAGAGCATGGCTCTCCAAATTTGAGGAGAAGACTGCATTTCATATAAACATACAAGAGCTATCCTCTAGACCAATGAAGTAAATTTACATTCAAAGAAAATATGTTGGATGGTTTCAACCCAGGAATTACAAAGAACATAGCATGAGGGTCCTTGCATATTTTTCTTTTGGATATTTTCTGTTATTAGGATTTTTTTATGAACTAAATCCCAGTAGAAAAGTTTACTTTAGGGAGGCCATATGGATGCCAAATAACACTCCAAATTGGGGAAGGAGGAAGAAGGGGATGAGGAGAGAATAAATTTTCATAGCCTGTTTTTACTATGTATCCTCCAAGATTCCAATTCCAAGCTCTTAAATTTGGTGCTTAATACTTTACTGGAGCTGATCCTTTTATGGATGAGAGGAATATGGTTGATTTTTTTTGAATACGGGGTGGAAAATCATCCAAATTCCAATTTATCTAGTTCCCATTCTCATTGTCCCATTTTAGCGAAATATCAAAGAGAGAGAGATATAACCATTAGATTGAAACTAGAGCACAACTAGAGATTTAGTTTAGGAATCTGATCCTTTATATGGTGGGTGAAGCCTCTAGCAAATTTATCTTTCCATATATTGATTTCTTTTCCACTACCAGGGACCCAACTTAAAATTTTCACAATTAGATGAGCCAAGGCCTTACACAAACTCCATATATTAGATCCTTTTCGATTCCAATTTACAAGCTCAAGTTGATAGGGGTTCAAGGAGTACATATACTTCTTTTGGAAGGCATGTTTCCACCATTCATTCCCTTCACTTATAGATATCCACAATATTTTTGCTTCTAGACCCATATTGAAGAGAAGGGGGTCACAGATTCCTAAACCACTGTTTTTTGTTAGGGGCCCATACAATATTCCAGTTTATCCGGTGGAACCTTAAGGAGTTGGATCCCCCCCTCCTAAAGAAACTTTTGGAGTAGCATTCCAATTTTTGAGACGATTCCTTTTGATGCTAGAAGGGAGGAGCATTGGTAATTTGGAAGGGAAGATAAAAAAAAATTAAGAAGGGTCATTTTGCCAGTAGGGTTTAACTATCAAGAACCCCAAGAATTTATTCTTTTATTCAACTTTTGAATTAGAGGGTTCCAATATTTAGAGCAAAAATATCTAATTGAGATTGGGAGGACTAAATATTTATAGGAATTCCAATATGCTGCACAGGGTTAGTTCATAATGAAGGAAATGTACCTAAGAAGAGCCTTTGGGTAGTTCCATCCATATATTAGGCATTTGCGATTATTTATCAAAGCTCCAGTCACTTCCAAGAAGGCATCCAAGTTCTCTTTAAATATTCTTGCTATAATTTTTGAATCTCCTCGGATCAGCAGAGTGTCATTTGAAAAACTGGGAGTGATTGATGGGCCTAATACCATGAGAAATTTGAATTCTTAGGATCCTACCCACCAATTGTTATTGTTCTAGATTTCCACTGAGACAATATCCAATTAAGATGTACAAGAGGGGTGAGAGAGGATATCCTTGGCAGAGGCCTCTAGTGGACTGGAAAAATCCAGCAGATCTTCTATTGACTAGAGGGGAGATACAAGGTTTATTAATACAAGCATGCACCCACTGGATCAAGGAGCCACCAAATTCGAAACAAGACATTGTTTTAAATAGAAAATGATGAATTACCCTATTGAAAGCATTCTCTATATATATATTTATGACCTTGCCACACTCTCCAGTCTCATTACTTGAATGGAGGGTTTCCTGAACAAGAATAACATTATCCAAAATGTGTCGGTTAGGCATAAATCCTCCTTGATTTTTTGTTATTAAATTTGACAGCAAGGGATTGATCCTGTTTGCGATTATCTTAGTAAAGATTTTGTAAGAAGCGTTGCAAAGAGAGATCAAGCAAAAATGATTAAAAGAGAAAGGGTTCAAGTACTTGGGAATGAGGGCTAGGAAAGTTGAATTTGTGCCACCTTCAATTTTTTTCTTGTTTTTGGTCCAATTTAGCATTCGAAGGAGATCAAACCTTATAATATTCCAAAACACCTAAAAGAAGTGGATAGAGATGTCATATGGTATGGGGGATTTATCAAGATCAAGGGACCATATTTCTTTGATGATTTCTTCTTCGATGATGCCTTTGCATAGTTCCAAATTATTAGCTTTAAAGATGAGAGAGGGAATTACCTGGAGGAAAAAGGGATTAGGGGTGGGAGGTACCCTTTGATATTTAGAGAAGAGCATGGAAAAAGGAGACATCACAGCAGCTTTCATATCTTCAAAGGTTTTCATCTTTGCACCTATTTCCAAAGTAATTTCTTTGACTCTGTTGTGAATGGTTCTGGCTCGGACTTGATTACAAAATACTTGGTGTTGCGATTACCATCTTGGAGCCACAAGCTTCTGGACTTTAGCCACTAGGTTTCTTCCTCACTCCTTATAATTCCCAGAAGATCTATATTGAGCTTTGTTTCTGCTTGTATCAAATATATGGTGACTTCACTAGTTTCCAGATCTACATGAAGAAGACTAAGCTTGGAGAGGGTTTCCTTTTTTATTTTTATTTTTTTCTAGGGTCTTGAAGGATTTCTTAGACCAACCCTTTAGGTCCGATTTTATCATTCTTAACTTCAAGTCCCAAAAATAATTCGATGATCCATTAACAAAAGCATCCTAATTATTTGAGATTAGATCTAGAGCTTCTTTTTCCTGAATCTAGAGAGGATTGAATCAGAAGGGAATAACACCATAATTTTTCAGATTCTTCAAGAGAGAGAGAAATGGGTCTAGGATACAAATCGATTATCTACAAGATGATTGAAGTAACCTGGTAATTTGTATCCAAACAATAAATCACTGATGAACAGGAAATGATCAAGGTGGGAAGCTATGTGATTTTCCCCAATATTCTGTTTGTCTAGGTGAAGCACCCCTTGAGGGGTTTAATATCAATGAGATCCCAGTTAACTATAAAATATTCCATGGATTCCTTGAATGGGTCTCAAACCTGAATGCTCCCATGTTTTTCTATATGAAGGAGGGTGGTGTTGATATCCCCCATATGATGCAGTTGTTTCTGAATCCCTTATTCCTTAGATCCTTCAATGATTGCCAAAAAAACATCTTATCTCTGTAAACTACTAGGGAGTAGACGTTGATTAGATGTAATTGATATTCATTATCATTTTGTTTAGATGTGGAGAGAATGAAGGACTTTGAATCTACACAATTCAAGGTTTCAATATGGGATGAGTTACACATACTGCAAATACCCCTTGAATATCCATTTGCGTTGACTTCTATTAATGCTTCGTTATTTTTTCATTTTTTTTACTTTGGACAAGCATTTCTTACTTCTCCAATTTAATCTCTTGGATGCAAAGGATATAGGGAATTTATGAAAATGAGAGATTCTTCATGGTTATATTTTTCTTGAAATTACCTAATCCTCTACGGTTCTAATAGACTATCTTAATTATTTAACCGAATATGGGTGGGACTTGCCTCCTCCTCGTTCCTTCGACCTTAGCTGGGTTGAACTGCCTCCTAGTTTGAATTTGTCAAGGATTGATTGAGTTCCAAGATTTTTATCATGATCTGCCTCAACTTCTCTATTTTCTTTATCTGTCTTTCTGCCCTGTCGTTTGGCAACATCTATTTTAGGTTCTTCTAAAGGGTCTCTAGGGGATTTTGGGTGGTTTTGCTTCTAGTAGCTATCCCAACATTCATATATATTGATGGGGAGACCTGAAAGGGGGAAAATTCTAGGGATCTAAAGACCTTAATTGAATCTGGCACTGCCCTTAGTTTCTACAGAAGAGGGGGAGCCAGTTGTGAAGCCGTTAATGGTTCAAAAAAAGATTCAAGAACTGGGTATTTTCAAGAGATGGCTTCCTTGAACGTGTTCCATGAGGGGGAGGATACTTGATATATGGAGTCATGATGCTATTTTTTACCATCCACATGCCCTTCCAATGGAAGCATGTCTTTTGGATCCTACGAGCTTGTTCCTTCCATTGTGGAAGCCAAGGCTTCAAACTGATTCTGATTTTTTGATCCATGCTTTGCAAAGAGAGCCTTAGATTTTTTGTAGCCTGGGGTTTCCTTTTTGGGACTTTTTATTTTGTGTTTTCCATTGACCCTCTTAAAAGGGAGTTTCCTTGCTTCCTCCTGGTTGATCCACTAATTGAGCTTTCTTGCAGGATTTCACAAAATGATCATAATCATGGCATATTCACTAGTGCAAAATGAGGAAATAGCTGCTAGGTGACTAAAAATTCTAGTCACCACAAGTTTTTAATGTGATTTACTACTAAATATGAGAAATTTTGATTTACCCAACTACAAACGACTAAAATTAACGTCTATTTTAGTCACCAGTTAACAAATATGACTAGATAATAAGTGACAGAGTTAAAAATGACTAACATAAATGACTAATTTAGTCACGGCATAAAAATTGACTAGATAGAAGAATATGAATTAGTCATTTTTAAATGTGTCATGGAAACTTGTAATTGTGACAATGAAGTGTTACAATTTAGTAAATTTTGTAAATTTTCTATCTTCTATTAGTGATATTGGTGCCATGCACCTCGATATTCAGAGATCCAACAAAGCAATTGCATGAATTTGCTATTGACCGGCATCTTTATCCATGTTGCACCATTGAAGAAAACCGTTAAGCGCACACCAAAGGAAAATTAGGCTCCTACAATTACAAATTAGGTACTAGAAGTAGTACCATATCGATACCTAGAAGCATCATAGCTAGTTGTTGATCCTTCAATGTAAGAGTCCCAAGTCCCATACTGAGGTGATTTTCTAATTTCAATATAACTATAATGATATGTGACCGTTGAACTAGTTGCACCAGTCGAAGTAGCTTCACCATGCTCAGTTCCTTTAAACATTGTAGCAACTGATCCAACAATAATTGAATCGGTGGAAGCGCCAAGAACAATATTTTAACCAATCAAAGACTCAATTTTAATTAAACTCGGGTGTTGACCCAGAACCAGTCTCAGATCCATATGCAATACAGGTAGAGGCCCAACTCCATCTCGGAGTTTCAGGTAAAATATTTTGATTCCTCGACCTCTTACAGGCCTTACCTCGCAAAATATGATATGTATAATGTAGTGATGACCTCTCATTATCACTATCAAGTTAAACCTCCTTTATGCATTAGTGGCCACGTAAATTTCGCACCAGACGTCACCACCCACCTGATTCACGATGTGCACAACTCTTCTCGGCCAACATCCTCGATCCAAGTTTATTATATATACTTCTATAACAAAAAATAACATTAAAACAAATATTATATTTATATTAAACACAAATTATTAGATTTATATAAAACACGAGTTAATTAAATTTTATATTAATCCTAATTTATAAAACCAAAGCCATTGTTTCTCTTTATGTTTGGCTAAAGGAGGAGCAAAATGAAACCCTTAATCATTGTTGAGTGATGTCTAAGATCCATTAATAACAGGGAGTTCTTGCTCTCAACTCAAAAGATAATCCTGTCAAGATTCGTAAGTGTTTGGAGGACATGTAATGTTGAGTTTGACTCACTAAATACATTTTTAATGCAAATGCGAATGTTCTTCTTCTATTGAGACTATTAGAGGCATAATTTCTATAAAATGAAATCCTTGCATTATAATAGAGGGGGAAATTCTATGAGAGGAAATGCCCTTTATGCTTCCTGAAGAAAAAATGGTTGCATTGTTGGAATCAAATTGTCCTTGTTATTTTCCTATTCATTTTCCTTTTTATGTGGACTACAAGTTTCATCTTTTTCATTAAATGATGTGTTATGGTGCATCATGAATTGTCCATGTAATTTTGGTAGGTGCATTGAATACATTAGTATAGGACTTCAATGTTTATGTTAGTTACGTGAGATGTTAGACGTTGTTAATTGTTTATGTTAGTTGCTTAGTATATATGGACATAAAATACATAGATTGTCACTATGGTCACATTATGAGATTTAGCGGTAAGGGGATTTTAGGGGTTAGGGGGTTACATTTAGGTGGATTAGAGGCTTATGGGTATAGGGGATTAGGGTTTAAGGGATTACGGGTTAGGCGATTTAAGGGTTATGGGGTTAGGGGATTTGGGATTAGGGGGTTGGATATGATTCCTTTATGATATATATTTATGGTCGTATGCCCTTTTTCTACGGATTTGTCTTTTTTTCATTTTTGATACAACTATGTTTGGAGGGAACAAGGAAAATGAACAAGCATTGTATGTAGAGACCCTTAACAAGGAAAATGAACAAGCATTGTAGAGACCCTTAACATTATTAATTTCTTTTCCACACTTTGGGATTGATTTTGTATTATTATGTGATGTACATATTATGCTTTATAGATAATATATGTCAAACATTTAACGTTTAAAGGAAGTGTGACCCAATTTTTGTTGAACTAGTGGAGTTATTTTTATTAGATACGACACATAGTTTTAGTTAGGTTGATATTAGATTATATATATATATATATATGGAATAATAAAATGCATATAATGTGTATTTTTCTTATTTTGTAGCCTCAAACAGAGCTCATTTGTGGAAAGATGGGTGATATATTGAAGATGGCTTGTTAGGTGTAGATGTACATGAAGCTAAAAAATGAAACACTTTTATTGACAAGTTGAAATTGAGTTTCATTTACTTAAAGGAGGAGGAAGATACATTGGTTTAGTCATGGAAACATACTAGAGATTATACTACAAGCCTTCAATACAAGGCCACATTCTTGAATGAGGACGAAGAAGTAGAGTAAGTGGTGTATACCTTTGTGAAAAACAACTCACAAACAACTACTCCTTTAAAAACCAAATTGTTGCAGTGGATGTAACTATATAACACGGTGTTGACTTGGGGTATATTCAAGAAGATATCTTGGCATGGAGCACATTTATAAGGTTTATGTAGATTATTAGAGGCATATCTTTGAAAATTTAAATATTTTTTTTGTTACCTAGTACTTTTTTCCTTATAAAACCAAATACCTTAAAAAATAAAAGTAATCACAAGTTGAAATTAACATTATTTAATATTTCTATATATTATTTATATTATTAAAAATACTTAAAATCATAATATGCCTTAAAATAATTTTACCGCTCAACACTAATATGTCTATACCAATGGTGATTCTAGGGTTTTTATGCAATGAAGTGAAGAGCGAAATGGTGTTAGTGAATTTACAGGGAAGAATGGATCAGAGAATTTACAGGGAAGGGAAAGAATAAGCAAGGGCCATGGCCACTGAGAATAGAACCCTCGCCCCATTATATGAATCACAACCCTATCCTACGGTATACTTATAAGGCTAAGAATACCGGATTTAGAAGTAATCTGTCTGGATCTAAGAAGATTCTTGAAGACACATAGAGTAAATGGAATTGGAATTCAGGCAATTCTAAACATGGTGATGAGATTGGTGTCGGTGAAATTAAAACAATCAAATATTTGTATTGAGCTTAATTTTGAGTCTCCACTGCTTGGTGATGAGATTGGTGTAGGTGGATAGAAATTGAAACTGTCAAATATTTGTATTGAGCTTCACGTTGAGTCTCCACTGCCTCCAGAATGGCAACAATGTTTAGACTTTCAGGTTTGTTTCCTTCTATGTTCTTTTATTATTACCTATTGTGTTTTTTTTATTCATGTTTTTTTTGTTGTAGATGTGGTGAAGATGAAATGGCTCAAATCTCCTTGCATGAGCTGTCCAGGGAACTTGGGAAATTTAATGGGAAATTCAATGTGAGAAATAAAACCAGCCAACCATTGCAACAATGCCAGTGACTCTACCCTCAATGCTTCCCCAACACTTTCATTGGAAATCTCCTAGGGCGTCCAAAAATCGAAGCCAATCTCAAATTTTTCATATACCAAAACTATGCAAGGAAACATTACAGGAGGGTATCCCAAGAGTCACAGAAAATGCAAGGAGCCCACAAATATGTATGCAGAAGATGGTCCTATAACTGCTGAGTTCATGAAAGTCAGTAGGGCCTCAGTGAGGGCCGAAACTAGAAATTGTGAAGTTTCTATTGAAGGATATAAAATATTGGGTCTATAGTTTTTCCAATGCGATGCACCGGAATTGGAACCTAAGCTTCTGGGGAAGCTCCTTCACAGAGACAATGTCATTCTGCAAATTATAGAGGTGTGTGTAGTTTATTTATGTAATTATTATGGGATAGATTTATCTTTTCTGTTATGTTTTGTAAGTCTTGGTAGAGGAATTGAACCCAGGGCCTTCCCTTGACTGGTGGGTTGCTTTACCACTGAGCTCTCTGTCCTTTCCATGAAGGGTACATTAAACATATAAATTTCAACCACAAACCCTAATGCCATTGTTACAAGGGATATTTTTTATTTAACTATTTATATAAAAAATATTGAAAAAACTTGGATCATTGATAAAATGGTCGGCTTCAATGAAGGGGTCATTATGTTTTTTAGATTTGATAAACCCCCTAGCGAGACCTAAAATTATTCTTCTATTGTTTGGGACGAAGGCAGTAAGGAGTGGAGGAGTCGGCACGATCTGCAACAATGGTGAGTATGATATCGACCTAAATTTGGTATGCAAGTTTTATGATATGTAGGTTCCAATATAAATCTATGTATTATCATTTCTAGGTGCCAATTTCGATCTTTGCATATATCATATCCTAGCTCAATCTGTGTATATATCTCAATTCATATTTTTCTGTATGCATTTGTTAATTTCCAGTTGGGGAAGAAGGGGATCATCATCGCTATTTTGACCATCTGAGTAGTCCAGAAGCTGTGCATAGTTGAAAGTATACAACCTATCAGGCCTTGGATATACCCTTATTTCTTATTTACCCCCTGAAAATACATCTGTAGAATTCTAGGGTTTTATAAACATAGCTAAATTTGTAATTCCAAAGCCTCAATGATTGAATCGGGAAGCAAGTTCTTTACTAGTAAATCCAAACAATGCATATCAAAAATTTCGTGTTTATAGGATGGAACAACAATTTTGATCAATACAGGATACCTTTGTATGGAAAAAACTGTTTATAGAACATGTTAACTAAGTATGCACATGAGCATATATGCACAGAAAAAACAGAGCCTTTATTGATCTAACTAGATGTTCAAATGAGTAGGACAAATCACGTACATAAATATAGGAATGGGTAGGGTTAAGGGTAGTAGGGTATGCCATCGACGATTTCATTGCACATCATAATGCTATCGTATTTGAAATGTTGATTTGTTTTTCTTATCACTTTTGATACGTATGTAGTGCTGAATTTGTGACTATTTATTATGTTTTAGGGTAAGGGAACATGAAGTTTTGGTAAGAGGAGAAATAAGATGCACACTCTTTGTATCCAGTGTGGTCGCTGAAGCTTTCATATACATAAGAGTAGATGTTCTACATGTGCCTACCCATCAAAGTGCATCCGTAAATGTAGGAAAGTTGTTCTGAGTCCTTATCCTTTCTTTTGGGATCATGTTATAAGTAATGCAATTGTGAATGAAATTTTCTTGTTGGCGTAAGAGAGTCTACCAGTTTGTTATCCTAAGGTGTAGTAGTGGTTATTATGAAGTTTCCATCCTGGTATGTAGTCTTATGTAGTGTAGTGTGTGCCATGTTGAAATAATTCCCCCATGTAGAGCAAGCTTCATTTGTCTTAGGTGCTAGGTATGATGTGTGGCTAATTCTACCAAATTTTTCTAGGACTTACACCCATGCTTCTTAACTTCAAAATTCATGTCGTGTGAGGGTGAGGTAGACTAGATAGTTGAATCCCTTGTGGTTGGATAAATACTCTATTGAACTCACCAATGAACTATCTTCCTGCTAATGATTCCATGGGGTTTGAACGGTAGGAAGTCCTTGAGTATGGGTTTACGTGTGGTTCCTCAGGAATTTGTCTAAATTTCAATGTTTTGGAATGAAAGCATTCTCATCCTTTTCTCTATCCATGAAAGAAAGAAATTGTGAGAACTATTTGTTTATGAACAATTTCCTTTCATGTACCCTAAAATATAGTTGGGTCTCATAGAGAATAAAGTGATGCTTGATTTAAAATGTTCATATGTAAACAAGTACCTATGTAATCAAGAGCTCTTTGTGTAAAGCTCCATACTAAGGATAATGTATACGATCACACTTCTTATTATGGATATGCTTGTTCAACACACTGTAATCATAGCTATAAGTAATACTAGTAATATAAAACATACTTATTTGGAATCATGCCAGTACTGTTCACTTGTTGAACTTATAGCTCTTTCCA